>JAVCKT010098169.1:0-10967 GCA_032273925.1 Rhynchotus rufescens
CTCACACACCGAGGCCGCTGCGGCTCCGCGCGCGGCCAGCTCCTCACACAGCTCGCGGGCCGACGTGCAGCGGCGGACGCTGCTCCCGCCGCCCCACCAGCCTGCCTGGGCGTCCACGGGCTCTGCATCGTCCTCCGCGGCGTCCTCCGCGGTCACCGCGGGCCTGGGGCAAGTGCCAGTGCAGAAACAGCACTGCAGCTCAAGGGCAAATACCCAAACAGGCACTTCATACAGAAAGGACTCAGTAGAAACAAGGTTTCTGCTTGGAAAGGGTTTCCAAGGCCGTGCGTAGACGGTCTGGCAAACCACTGTCACTGTTCAGGAGCCAAAAGGGGTAAAAAGGGCGTTTTCAAGAAAATGTAATTCATCAGTTGGCTCTGAAGGCAGCAGAAACATGTCGCCCGCTTCCAAAATAAACAAAAGCTTCACTCCCACAAGCTGCCTTGGGGTCAGCTTCATTAACCAAGCAACACCCCAGACCTCCCCGGCAGCACCTACCTACTGGCGGCACCTGCGCGGGTGACGCCGGCCAAGGCGGGGAGTCCCGCGGGGCGCTGCAGGATTTTGTCCAGGGTCTCCTTAGCGAGGCGGCCGCTCGCACTTCTAAGCACAGCCCGGACAGTCTTTCTTGGAAAGAAGTAGTGCACGAGCGAAAGGACCTGCAGCCGAACGAGACGAGGCCTGGAGCTGCTCCCAGTCGGCACTCATGGAAAAGCTCTTCTCTTTTCCAGGCCAGGACTAAGCACTGAGCCACTGAATTTCCACTTCTGCAGCCATCGCCCACTTTACACGAGTGGCCATGGACCTGCCGGCATCACTGGGACCTGCCCCAATGGGGAGGCTAGGTTTCATTGAAAAAAATGCCAAATTGGTCAAAATTAGACACAGAAAAACAACCTGCTGCCCTCAGCACACTGCAGGGGGTGACAGCAGTGTAGGGATGTGCTCTCCTTATCGCAGACAGGGTTTCTGCCCTGAGTTAGGTTCACATCACAGAGTCACAGAATCCTTAAGATTGGAATGGACCTTTAGAGATCATCCAGTCCAACCCCCAGCACACCCAGGGTCACCTACAGGACTATGTCCAAGTGGGTTTTGAATGAACAGAAGAGTGACAATCTGCAGGAAAAAAAAGTGCCTCCCTCACGTCTTTAATGCATAAACATTGCAACCCCCAAGCTACAACTGTGATTGCTTGACTTGGACCTGCACCCTGGCAGGCCCCTGGACCCCAGATGCTGACTCCTGATGCAGGACAGAAACGTCACTCTCACCCCCAAGTGTCTTACAGATAGCAAAGGGCCAGGAGAGCTGCCACAGCAGCACGGGAAGCGGTGCCAGGGCCCTACCTCGCTGTCAGCAGGGTCGAGCCACAGGCTGAGCACGACGTCCTCCTTGGCGCTCCTCACCCTGCCCTGGCCCAGGCGGCTCCTGGCCCGGCCCACGTAGTACAGGGCTTTGCAGGGGTCGTAGTCGAGGGCGGCCGAGAAGCGGGCTTCTGCCTGCGGGTAGCGCCTGCGGGGCCAGGGGCGCTGCAGCCCGCCGGGGCACCCCGGCGCCCGCCGCCCGCTCACCTGGCCGCCAGCTCCCGCTGGCCCTGCTCGTGCAGCGCCAGCGCCAGGCGCCTCCGCACGCCCCGCTCCGCCGGCCGCAGCTCCAGCGCCCGCTCGTAGTCCGCGAGCGCCAGTGGCAGCGCGCCCAGGCGGAGGAAGCAGTCTGCAAACAGGCGGTGAATGAGGGCGACGGGGTTGAGCTGCGGGGTTGGTCTGCGCAGAAGTGGCCACTGTCCAGCCCAGCCTGGCCACTAAGGTGCTGGGGCTGCTCAACATGCTCAGTGCTGCAGCGGCCGGGCTGGAGGCCGGCAGCCCTTGTGCTGCCCCTCGTCCCTTCCCCTGCTCTCCCGGGACAGGCACGTCCCTGAGTCAGGAATGGGATCAAGGGGAACCCAGGCCCCTCAGTTCCCATTTCAGCTGCTGTGCCCTAACACTGGGCCGCAAAGCAGGACCCCCCCACCCCCCCCGGCAGACACTCACTGTCCAAGCCCCAGGTGCTGCTGCTTCATACAATCATAGAATGCTTAAGGTTGGAAGGGACCTCAGAGGTCACCTAGTCCAACCCCCTGCACACGCAGGGTCACCTAGAGCACATGGCACACGGCTGCATCCAGGTGGGTTTGGAAAATCTCCAAAGGAGGAGACTCCACAACCTCCCTGGGCAGCCTGTTCCAGGGCTCTGTCACCCTCACTCTTAAAAAACATTTTCTTATGTTCCTGTGGAACTTTTGGTGCTTCAGTTTGTGGCCGTTTCCTCTGGTCCTATTGCTGGCCACCACTGAAAAGTGGCCACTCCATCTTCCTCACTCCCTCCCTTGAGGTATTTATAGACACTGATCAGATGCCCCCTCAGCCTTCTCTTCAGGCTGAACAGGCCCAGCTCCCTCAGCCTTTGCCCATAGGGGTTTGTCACGCCAGCCCCATCCCTCCAGCGCCGCGCAGCCCCCCAGCCCAGGCCCCCCACCTCCTCTGTTGACGTAGAGGCCCTCCTCGTGCTTCTCGTCCCGCAGCGCCTCGCCCAGGAGCGCCACGGCCTCCTCGAAGAGGCCCAGGGCGTAGCAGCGCACGGCGCAGTCGTTGAGGGTGAGCACCCGCTGCCGCCGCGCGGCGCGGGCCTCGGGGCTGCCCTGCGCAGCCAGTGCCCCGGCCCGCGCCAGGTCCTCGCGCGCCGCCCTGAAGCTCTTGAGCCGCCGCAGGAGGGTCCCCCTGCGAGGCAGCGACACAGGCAGCAGCGCCGAGAGGCCCCAGTGGCACCTGGCAGCTCCTCGGCCACACGATCGCTACCTGAGGATGAGGAGGTCGGCGGCCGAGGGGTCGCTCTCGACGGCGAAGCTGATCTTGAGCAGGGCTCCCTGCAGGTCGCCGCTGAGGGCCTTGGTCACCGCCTCGGCCTTGGCCTCCCGGCCTCGCCTCCGCAGCCTCTGCTTCAGCGCCTGGGCAGCTCCGTGCTGCGGCTCCAGCGCCAGGGCTCGCGCGAGGTCCTGGTGACACAGGGCCAGCTGCCCAGGGGACGGGCACCGTGAGGACCCAGCACACTCCAGAGCGTCCCCAGACACCAGGTCACCCAGGCCCCTCACACAGATCTGGCCAGTCCAGAGCTCTGTGTGCACCCAGTCCACCAGGGCATTCCAATAGAGTCAGCTCTAATCCCAGTCTCAGAGGGGCAGGAACCTCCTCATCGCACAGGCCGTGAGGAGACATTATTGCTGACAGAGTCCAGGTCAGACCCAGGGTCTGCCTACAGCTCCCCAGGGTCAGACCCAGGGTCTCCTCGAGCACATCACAGCTTCTGCGTGAAGGCATCCCATAATTGCCCAAATGCAAACAGCTTCACCCAGCAAGGCTGCTGCAAATGCCCTTGGCCATGGGTCCCTGCACGAGGCCGTCGCGGCACCGCATCCCCCTGCACATGCGCCGCACCCGCCCAAAGCGCTCGTGGAACAAGGCCCGGAGCACGTAGAGGTCGGGGTTGCTGGCGTCCTCCTCCACGTCCCTGTCGAGCGTCTGCAGGCACTCGGGGAACTTGTTGAGGGCGGCGAGGCAGGCGATGCTGCGGGGTGGCCAAGGCTGCAGCGGCGCCCGCGGCGTAGGCGGCAGCGCCGGCGCCCGCCCCGCGTTACCTGCCCCGGCAGAGCGCCCTGCAGCCCGGCCGCAGCTCCGCCGCCCTCGTGAAGGCCTCCAGCGCCTCGCAGAACAGCTCCTGGTCAAGCAGACAGCGGCCCTGCGGAAACACGCCAGGGTCAGCCGCAGGCCAGGGGCACAGGGACGGGAACGGGACGGGAACGGGTGTCTCACCTGCAGGTGGAGCAGCAGGGCCAGGCGCCGCAGGCCGCGCTGCTCCCACGCGGGCGCCAGGGCGAGCGCCTTCCTCCAGTTCAAGGCGGCCGACTGGAAGTCGCAGAGCTGCACGAAGGCCTCCGCGCGCTGCCCGTAGAGCTCGGCCTGCGCCCGGGACGCCGCGGGGCAGGTCAGCCCCGGCCTGCTCCCACACGAGCGCCCCCAGCCCCGCGGGGATCCTTCACCCTGCGCGGATCCAAGGCGATGGCTTTCGAATAGCAGGCGACGGCCTCCTCCCACTGGCCGCGGGAGCAGAATTCCAGGCCTTTCTGCCAGCTGCCGAGCGGAAAACAGACGCTAGGTCAGGACCAGCCTCAGGAGGGGACGGGGCGGTCGTGCGGCCTCCGCCAGGATCCCGGCTCCACAGGCAGGGCCAGGTCCTCCTGGGGCTGCGGGGCGCCCCGGGACTCCGTAACCCCACTGCCCCACGCGCCCTCACGACGTGACGGCAGCCAAGGCTGGCTCAGCGCGGCACACAGCAGGCACAGCAAGGGGAACACTTGACAGCAAGAGGACTTACAGCTCCCGCACCCTGTCCCGCACGACGCCGGGGAGGCCGCGCTGCTCCGCGGGCTGCTCCGCGCCGCGCAGGCGCTGCGTGGGCCCCAAGATGCCGTGCAGGGCCCGCTCCCGGGCCGCGCGCAGCTGCTCCTCCGGCACCGCAGTCACGAAGACACCCCCGGTGTCCATGTCGGGGCTGAGCCCCCGCTCCCCGCTCTGCCGCGCGCCCTCCCCTCCAACCCCCTCCCGGTCACCCCCAGCTCCCCGCGAGCCGCCCTGGCTCCGGTGGCCGTGGCGACGGGCAGGGAAGGCGGCACCCAGCGCTGCCCCCAGGCGCTGCCCTGCCCGGCGGCCGTGTCCAGCGTTGTTGCCGGGCAGGAACGCGGAGCCGCCCCGGGCGCGGTGCCCCGGGACTGGGCCCATCCGCGAGGCCAGGCACGGCCCTGCCCACACGAGGCAATGTCAGAGCAGCCGGCCTGAGCACAACAGAGGCAGCCCCGGCGGCTGGGCCTTCCCAGCTGGAGAGGGACCGGGGGCAGCCAGAGAAGGGCGCAAGGCGGCGGGTACCGGGGCGAGGGAGGCCCCGCCACGGCCCCGCTCACACACCGACCCCAACCTCCCGCCCGAGAGCAACATGGCGGAGCTGCCCTTAAGTAAGATGGCGGCGGCGCGCGGGGGCGGGGCCGTGACGTAAGCGGTGGGCGGGGCGTGGTGCAGCATGCAGGGGGCGCGGCTGGGGGCGGGACGCGCGCGGGGTGGGATCGCGATTCGGATCGGGTTCCGGATCGGGGCGGGGGGAAGACGTCGGGTCAGCAGAGTATCAGGGTGGAGGGACTGGGGCTGGGGGAGTGGGGATGGAGCAGCCCTAGATTTGGAGGGGAGGGGATGGGGTCTGCAGGGGATCTGGGGCAGAGGGATCAGGGTTGGAGAAGCAGCCGGCGGTTCTGCTCTGGAGGGGACCGGGTCCAATGGGAAGCAGATCTGGGGGAGTGCCAGGAGATGGGCTCTGCAGGGGAGCGGGTCTGGGCAGCACCGGGGCTTCTGCTCTGCAGGAGCGCGGGTCTGAGGGAGAGCGGGGCGAGGGCAGCACCCCAGGATCTGTTCCGGAGGGGATGGGCTGTGGGGAGGCACCGGGGCGAGGAGCAGTCGGGGGGACGGAGCGGTGGGGGGGCCCTTCCATCCCGTCCCGTCTGACGGCCGCTCCGCGGGGCAGGTGTCCGGGCTGGGCAGCCCCCGGCTGCGGGACACGCGGCACCGCGGGGCCATGGAGCGGCTGGCGGCGGCCGGGCACTGCTCAGCCGACGGGGCCGTGGCGCCGCGCGTGGCCTCGAGCTCGTGCTGCTCAAGCCACGCAGGCTCATGCACCTCAACAGGCCCAGCGTGGCCGGCACCGGTGAGCGGGGCGAGCAGACAGGGCTCCTCCTGTCCCCATGTCCAACGGGGGACATGCTGCGTGTTTGGGCCACGGGGAATCTGTCTCCCCCGCCGCTTTCTTGGGCCACGTTTGTGTTTCCAAAGCCAGGCTGTACAACCTGAGCCCACAGGACATTTACCTGGTTCATGACAACCTGGACAAGGCCCTGGGGAAGGTGGTGACCAAGCTGGGAGGCAGCACAAGGTACGGGGGGAGAGAAGGGAAAGGAGCAACATCGCAGTGGTCCTGTGAGACCCTCCGGTTACCCCCGTGAAGCCGGTTTGGGCCTTGCTGTGCAGCCACGGGCACCAGGGCAGCTCCTGGCCCCAGCCACTGGTGTTTGCAGCCTCGGCGCCAAGCCCTGGCCCCCATCCCAGCTACAGAGGTAACAGCTGGACGCTTGGGCAGCGTCTCAATTCCTGCCCTGGCAGAGAAAAGGCAGGAAGGCTCCTGGAGGTGCCTGCGGGCTGGCTCCAGGCCACCAGCCGCACCGCACAGACTTTATATAGCGCCGCAGGGCACGTTGCCTCCGCTCCGCCTCCCAGCATCAGCTCCTGAACCAGCCCCGAGATGTTTAACTTGGGAGCTCTTACGCTGTGGGCCGGGACGCTGACAGTGCTGGAATCTGCTCCCACCCTGGTTACAGCAGGATTGCTCAAACTCAGCAGCTGTGGCCCAGAAGGTGCTGGACACGGCGCTCGGGCACCCGAACGTGGCTCTCCCAGCCCTGCTGCCCCTCAGCCCCAGCTTGTCCAGACGTGCTGCAGAGTCCAGGCGCGGGAGCAGCGTCCCCTGCCTGCACCAGACACTGTCCCTGAGGCCCAAGCACCAGCCAGAGCTGAGCATGTCTCTCCCAGACTAATGCTGGTTTTTCTCCTTCCTCTCTAGGGAACACAACACGGTCCGGTCCTGCATCAGTGCTCTGCAGTCTGCTGTCAGTGGGCTCCTGGGGAAGGGGCTCTGTGCTGCCCTGTGCCCCTCAGAGGAGCCCCAGCCCCCTTCCCTCCACCCCTTTGCTCGTCCCCCCTTCTCTCTCCCCCTGCTTCCCAGAGGGAATGGCGTTGGCCTGGCCCCAGCTGAGCACATGGAAATGATCAGCTCCACAGAGCTGCCTGGCCTGGCAGGAGCTGGGGCCCTGCAGACCCCCACAAAGGCCTCTTCCCAAAGTCCTATTGCTTTCTGGAATCTGGTCTGAAACCCCAGGGGAAGGTGGGGAGGCCCCTTCACTGTCACCCAGGCTCATCATCCCCCCGCTGTCTGCACCTTTCACGTGTCCGCTGGTGGGGACCAGCCAGCAGCAGCTCCTCCAGCTGCTCCTTCTTCCCCCACGGGAGATGACGCTGCTCAGGGTGGGCATTGGCCGCCCAGAGGGCAAAACACCAGTGACCTGCTATGTCCTGGACCCATTCAGCAGCAGCTGCTTGCCTGCTGGAGCACGTCCTGCAGAGGAGAGCACCCAGCAGCGAGCCGGGGGACAGGGGCTGACACCAAACCCTGAGCACCCGCGTGCCTGATGCACTGGACACTCTGGCGACCGCGCTGCTGAGCAGAGCAGGGGTTGTCAGGTGTCCTGGCCAGACACCAGAGACTAGGGCTGGATGGGGACTGTCCTTCACCCATAGGGGTCCAGACGGCTCCTCTCCCACACAAACCTCTGCGATGGCTTTATAAGACAGTTCTACACAGATGTGAGATAAGCCCGAGCCCCAGCTCTGCCCTGCTCCTTCTCCTGCAGGTTGGGTCCTGTTGTGCCGTCCCCTGCACTGCCAGCTGAACTCCGGCTGTCCCTGACTGCAGGTCCTGCCTGGAGCTCCGGGCAGCGTCCTGTCTATCTCACGGACTAGCAGTCTCATCACTGGCTGTAGGAACAGTTCAGAGGTGGCAGATAGAGAGCCCAAATGCATCCCCCCCAGTCTCCCCAGCCCTGTCTGGTGTCTCACCGTCAGGCTGCAACAGAGGCACAGGCGGTTCCAGAAGGGGCAGCCCGTGGAAACGGCCAGAACCTCTCAGCGTAGGCAGGAGGTGGGACACGAGTAGCTTCATCTTGAAGGGCACCTTCTGAGAGAGCTCAGGGAAGGCTCTTGGGGACAAGACTGAATGAATCTGGCTGGAGCTGCAAAGCCAGAGGGGAGAGCAGAGGCTCAGGGAAAGGGCAGATGGAGGCAGGGTGGCCCCCAGAGATACTCAGAGCAGGACGGCTGCATGTGTCCATGAGAGGGGTGCAATGTACCTCCTTTTGGGTGCACCTGGCTCCTGCATCTTGCTCTCCTTCGAAGCCAGCAGCAGCCCTGCACCTGGGGACTCTAACAGCTCCTGCGTCATCAGCCTGTTCCGTAATTTGGCCCAGTGGGATTTTCCCATCTTCTCCAATGGCCTCTGCACAACAACAAGAGGGAATTGGCTGACTGCCTCCTATGATAACCTGGGGTTCCAACCCAGCAGGGTACAAGGCCAAGTCGCTGGTTCCAGTGGGATTGTGCTCAAGAAGATGGGATCACTGGCACGTAGAGAAGGAAGAGATGAAAGATTGGAGATAGCTCTGCCACTGGTGCATTTGGGGAGGGAACAGGAGTGAGGGACATCTTGGGACTCAGCCCCAATGGCTGCAGCCTCTCACCTCCCTGAGGTCCCTGCTGCTGAACCCCTTGCTGAGGATACTCTCCATGCTCTCCCTGAACCTCATCTCTGAGGTCCTTGGCTGGTGCTGCTGCTCAGTTGTTGTCTTCCTCACCGTTGCTCGTGAGTCCTCCCCCTCAGAGCTGCAGCAGACAGGAGACACACACGGTCTGGAGCAAGGGAGATATCAGTACCCCATGTCCCCCACAGCTTTAGGGTGGGCTATAGTATGGAGGTGTCTCCCATGTGCCCAGGTCTGCCTCTTGCTTCCTCCATTCCAGCTCTTTGGAGCTGTTTCTCTCAGCAAAATGCTGATCTCAAGGGCTTTAGCAAAAGTGTGCAGGGAGGGGGTCCCTTTGGAGTATTGTGTCCCTCTTGTCATCCTTACGGTGATTTTCCTGTTCTGAGGCCAAACCACTTTGGCCTCATTGAAAAGTAGCGGAAATCAAGAGCTAGCTGGAATTTTATACCTCACGAACACATGAGATCTGCTCTCACTGAACTGAAGCAGTTGGCTGGGAAGACTGAGGGTTGTCCTCACAGTTCTGGAGTTAGATTTTTTTTCCTTCCACTCCAAAACACTGTTTTCAAGAGTTGGGGAAATTCTGGCTCCTCCTGGCAAGGCCCGTTATAGGACTCACGCCAGACTGGACAGCCCAGGGAACATTTTTTCCCCCCTCTACTAGGGCTCCTTCCTAAAGGCCCTAGAGACCCTGGACTTGGCAGGTCCTGTCCAGGCTGCTTAGCCTGCGGGGTCTGCAGAGCAAGCGGCCTCTCGCCCACGTCCCAGCGGGCGAGAACGGAGCCGAGAGCCCTGCTGCGTCTCACGTACCGCAGCAGCGCTGCCGCTTCCTTCAGCTGCTCCAGCTGCCTCTGCACCTTCTTCCACTCCGTCTCGTCCCCCAGTCCCTGCAGCATCTCACATAACATGGTGAGCGTCGAGATCACCTGCAGCCGGGAGGCCAGCAAAGAGGCAGAGATGTCCTCAATGTCCCATTACCTCCCCGCACCACCATGCCGCCTTTGCCTACCGCCTCCCCTCCCATGTGCTCTCTCAGCACTGCAAAACTGTTCCTGGTGCCCAGAGCACCCTAACGCCAGCTCCCCATGGAGGGATTGTGCCTGCCTATATCAACCCTTTTGCTCCCCAGTCACCCCTCCTGGGATGTGGGCTGGGACCTTGCGGTTGCAGACCAAGCGCTTGGCCATCTCTTTCTCCCTGTCCTCCAGGAGATCCGCTTGGATCTTCAAGTCACGTGTGGTGGCCTGGAGCTGTTCATTGTCCTTCAGGAGGTCCTTGTTGTAGCTGTTCAACCTGCTCAGCTGCGCCCTGAGGGCCACATTCTCCTGGATGACCTGTTGGGTGGTCTCAGACATCCTCCTGTGTGTCTCAGTTGCCAAAGCTTCCACTCGCTGTTCCATCTCCTTCATCAGGCTGCAAAGAGAAGGGGACACAGCCCCAAGCCATGGGTGAAGGCAGCAGCCAAATGCTGCAGGGCCAAGGCTGCAGCTACCCCCAGGAGTACCCACCACCCTGCAGGATGGGACCCACTCCATCCCGCACAGACTTTCCCAGGCACCTCCATGTCACCCCTTTTCCAGCCCTGATCCCAGCTGCAGGGAAACCAAAGCACAGCAAAGTGATGGGAACAGGAGCAGGGCTTGGGAATGCCTCTCATTCCCACACAGACCTCTCCTTGTCCAGCATTGCCTTCTGCTCCAGGCTCTTCACTATGACCTCGTGCTTCTCCTCCTCCTTTTTCAGTTGCTCATTCAGCGATGCGATTTTGGCCTGGAGCTCTTCGTTCTGCAGCTTGAGCTCTTCCACCTGCTCACCTGCCGAGGAGCAAGGACTGCCACAGGGTGCCAGCAGCCACGGCAGGGACAGTGCTCACAGTGAGCTGGGGCTCTGCGCCCACCCTGGGGATGGTGGCAATCGGGGTGCCCTTGACACCCATCCAGCTGCCAGTCCGATGGGCCAGGCGGGGTGGCAAGAGCAGATGGCACTGGGGCCATGCCAGGGAGCTCAGATCTCCTTTGGGACAAGGGCTGGGTGCCACGTTTCTGAGGAAACTGCTCCGCAACCCTTGATTTTCAGCTAAGTCCCACCCTGAGCTCAGCCTGGGCATCCCAGGCCGGGGACGGGGGGACATTCAGCTTCACACGGAGAGGCTCAGCCTCCCCTGCCACGACGAGGAGCCGGGGGGCCCAAGGTGACCCTGAGGGCGCCCCACACGTTACTTAGCAGCGATTTCTCCGCCGTGAGCTTGTCCTGCAGCTCCTGGCAGGCGCGGTAGGCCTCGGCGAGCTGCGCCTCGAGCGCCTCCTCGAAGGCCTGGCCGGGCTCCTGCGGCAGCGGCTCGCGGTCGCAGAGCGCGGCGATGCTGTCCTCGCGGCGGCACAGCGCCGCCAGCAGCGCCGCCTCCGCCTGCCGCTGCTCCTCCAGCGCCCACTGCACGTTCTCCAGCGGCACGGCCTGCCCGCCCGCCATGGCGCGGCCCGGCCCTGCCGCCGCGCCACGCCGGGCGCCCACGCGGTCAGCGGCC
>JAVCKT010098170.1:0-10967 GCA_032273925.1 Rhynchotus rufescens
GAAAGGGAAGAAAAAATCCAAGAGTTACATTTAAACCTTTTTCCCTTTTTATATAAATTTCATATTTTAAAATGCAAAAATGCCTCATACAATATTAAGGAATAACTGAAAATCTCCATCATGACAGCCTCAAGATAAGAAAAATGGCTACATTTACTTGGCTCTATCTCCAGTTAACCAAATAAGCCAGAATAAATGTTGATGCTGTCTAGACTGCCTCCCCTGCTTAACAGAGAGCTTTAAATATTTTAGTGTCTTTTCTTACACTGAAAGAAGTTCATGATTTCTGTCAGATGGGTCTCCATACAGAAGCTCCAAGCTGATTGAGGTTGATGAGC
This sequence comes from Rhynchotus rufescens, assembly GCA_032273925.1. Lineage (NCBI taxonomy): Eukaryota > Metazoa > Chordata > Aves > Tinamiformes > Tinamidae > Rhynchotus > Rhynchotus rufescens. The sequence continues at coordinate 339 of JAVCKT010098170.1, forward strand.
GTACAAGCTGCCTGTCAGTCAGGCTAAAAGAAAAGAAGTCCTCATACTTCTACATGGAATACGACAGATTACATGAAAGAAGAGGTTCTTCAAGGCAGTGCCTGAAAAGGCCTTTGCAGAAGATGAGGGAGGTGGGCACAGGCTTAGGTGCTCCCATGTTAGGAGAGGAAAGAGTCCATTTCTCTCAGATTTAAGGGGTAAAACAGGTCCAGGGGAGAGGGGACTTGTATCTTCCATCTGGACATGGCCATAGTGAAGCATGGCCATGCTTCAGGCCCATAGACTAGATCTGCACAGCAGAGGGAAATGATGAGCTACAGCATCTGCCCTGTTGAATCATTGCTTTCAGAGACAACTTTAAAGTTTTGAAAATACTGAAAAATAAAGGCAGGCTATATCTGAAATAATGATGAAAAGAAGTAGCATGTGTCTAAAGAAATGCAGTGGACTGAGAGTCTGAGGACATCAACCAGAATTCCCAGTGACGCTTGGGATGCCTTTCTAGTTGCCAGAGGGCAGGTCAATACTCCACCCAGCTCATGGAGCCCAGCCACTTCATTACCTTGTAAGATCTTGCTGTAACCCACTACCAGTCCTTGCCCATTTGACCCAGCATTTAAGTGTATAGTTTCTCACCTTTTAGCAGATGCAGTATTTAAAAAAACATCTCAAGTCTCAATATCCTTGGCTAGGAAAGGAGAGATAGGTCTGCTGCCACCCAGACAGACTTACCTATGCCGCACAAGTAGTCCCCCTGCTAATTGCTAAGAGACATAAGGTTGTAGAAGTTAACTACTAATGCCTTCTCAGTGCTTTTAATTAGCAAAGGGTCATATTACAGCCAAAATAAGATGTTCCTTTTGTAGGGGCAGTGAATTTCAGATTGGGAATAAATTCTTGATGCAATCACAGATTTGTCACAGAGAGCAAATCAATTAAGATTCCTGCTATCCATCTGTTAATGGGCTAATTATTTATTTACCAGCCCTTTTAGTGCCTATCAATTAACCTATGTTTACTTAAACTGCGAGGTCTTGAGAAGAATGTCTGTGCTTAGATTGGTGCACCATCTATGATGTGCACTGAGGATGATGGGGCCCTAAAGTCATCTGGGATCTGACCATGCTAATGTTTTTACTGTGTTACAAACAACAGTGGAAAATGGAAGCAATATAGATGTTTTCAGCTACTTCTCAGTTCATTTGTAAGAGCTAAATCACAAGATTTAGGAAAATTGTGTGAAAAGGTGATACATAACCTGAAAGCATCATTCCACCAAGGTCTGATACAGATGCACTAGATCATAATTGCAACTGTGGTACATTAAAAGAAAACTAAACATTTAACTTTTATTCTCCATTCTGGGCTTAAACTGTGGAATTATTTTATAAAATCAAATTCCATTATTAAATTAGACCAAGAAAAGAATAATCATGAGATGAAATAAATACAGATCTTCTCATCTGAGTTCCACAACTCTACATCATGTGAGTTGTGAAGACCTGAAAATATTTTAAAGAGCATTGCAAAACGACTGAGCACAGAACGTAAGGCAATACCTTCCACTACAAATCCAGATTCTGTGTCAGAGCCGAAAGAAGGTATACTCTCCTAATCAAAGTTACAAATTGACCTAATTAATTTTATAATTAACCTTGATAATTGAAAGGAAAAAATGTGACCTTCATTGAGTTTGTTCAGTATTTAGTTTCAGACTATAAGCAAATTCATTTCAGCTAATAAGGCCACTAGTCCCAAATGTTGATGGGATAAAGTAGAAATTAATTAGCACATGCAAATGAAGACTACTTTTTTTATACTATACTGTAGTTTGCATTTATTCTTCCACAACACTGAACTATTTTTATACTAAATTCTGAGGATACGATTTCTCAGTCATGTATAAACATTAGGCTTCAGCCAAAAAATGTATCTAAATATAGAAACTTTTAACAATAAAGTTAGGAATGAACCTGGGAATGAACAGCACCCATTCCCTTCCTATCTGATTGCAGGCAGACCCTTCCATTTTAAGGGAAGGGGGCACAAAAGCCATTTCAGCTGCCCTTGCAAACACTGTCACACCATTCTAAAAACTTGACCCAGAGGTTTGTAAAACATCACAATGTTTTGAATCGGGCCGGGTGCTCCTGACTCAGATTTGGGACAGTCACCCTCCCGGAGAAGCAGGGGGGTTTCCAAAGGACTATTCAGTGCAGCATCTGACCCGTGGGAGAACAGCAGAACAACAAGAACAGTCTCATACCTAAGAGATATCTTAGGTCTCAGTTAAGCTTAAAACCCATACCTGATTTTGAATCTATCTATCTTTGAGATGAATAAGGTTGGGAGGCAGAAGTGGCTGCGGTGACCTGGAAATTCTGCAAGCTCCTCTACGTGCCATTTTTTATTTCTCTTGCTTTTGAGTGTGAAGCCTCTTGTCTGCATTAGGAGGAACCTGCAGTGCAGGGGCAATGGAGCAGCAACAGAGCAGTGTGAACTACACTAGAAGTGGCAGAAAGTTTAGATTTCTCCAAGCTCTGTTTTGAGCTGGCAGATTTGAAGCACAAAGACAGGTTTTTCAGACACTGCCTAAAGATGCACCGGGACTGACACACTAGCACTGGCCAGCCTGCAGTCACTCCCATCTCTCCATCGATTTTCATTCATACTCATCCTTTTTATTTTATTTTATTTTATTTTCTCTCCTCGATCTGCCATGGATTTGGGAGCACATTCCTTGGCAGGAGGCGACCGTGATGGGTGCATGCAGCGAGCAGCCTGCCCAGGGCTAACTGCAAAGTCAGATTCATTTTTTCACTCATATCTTTTCTATTCGGTCTCTTTCTGACATCAGTAATTGCTATTGATTTTTATTATCAATATTGTTAATAATCTTAATTCTGAAGAGCTCCGGGCACAGACAATGTAATAGAAATGGCCACAGCTGTGCTCAAATCAATTGCTCAAAAGCAGACAGCGGCGACTGCCCATCCAGGGTAAGAAGCAGTTAGCAGCTGGATGCAGCTGCACTGTTCATTTCTCTACCCTAGTATCCACTGTGCACCCATTTATTTTTAACTATGGAGCCAAAACCCGTGGGAAGTGCCTCAAACAAAGTTAGGGATACCCTCTTTTAATGCAGTTGTGCAAGGAGTAAGCAGCTGCTGTGTGAAACACTCGGAACGGCACACGCTGGCTCGCTCCAGGGTGAATGCAGGGGCAGCCCCGGCGCTCAACCAGCGCGGCGGGAGCACAACGTGGCACCTGGCTGTGCTAAAACCTTCCCGAGGCGGGAAGCTGGTAGCTTGGGTGCTGTCTGTCAGCTCCACTGTACTCACATCAGCTCCGTGCCATTCACCCAGGTACAATTTTCTGCAGTCATACTAGTCAGGGACACGGGAAGCTGGGCTTTGCCCATCATATTCTAGGCTGCATAATGATATTTGGGATTTATACAACAGTGACTTTCACACAGGCACCTCAAAGTCTCGGAGCAACCTTTCAGGCAGATAAATACAATTATATCTATAAAGCAGAGGCTCCAGGGGATTTGCTCAACACACCAAGAGAACTTGCCCGCGGTCGCAGAGAATATGCTTTATCACCACGAACGCTGGCTGGAATATAATATAAAGCCTTTGTGGAGAGACATAAACCAGCAAGGACTTGTCGTTTCCTCGGAGTGCTTCTGAGCATATCCCAGGACATTATTTTTTCTTTCCTGTACCGATTACGGTGCCCACACTCAGAATTCATTGCACTTCCTTTAATTTTGCAGTGCAACATCTCATGGACAAGAAGTGAATCATGTCTGGTAGTACCATGTCAAGAAGCTGTGCAATTTTCTTGCTGAGAATACTCAGGGAATTATCTGGGCTTGCACTATAGAAACTTAGAATTATTCTCTAGCTTTTTTAAACTACTTCAAAAATGATCTACCTGCAGCCAGCAGCTGATTCCCAACTGTGGCTGCCAGTTTCAAAGAGAAAAAGAAGCCTCTTCAACAAGGTGTAGTATATGACATTTCTGGAGCTGCTACATCCAGCTTTACTGAAAGCAAATGCAATACTTTTAAGACATAGGTTTATTCATCACCAAATGCTTATTTTATAAGAAAAATGAAAGTCTGGTGCAATCTATCCTAATGATCATACATATCATGAGATCACAATTACGATACATATCTATGAAGAAGCTGGAGATCTGGCTTCAGTGTCACCTCTTTCTCTGTTACCCGTGAGAGAAGGAAGCTGTAACTTCACAACCCCGTTGCCAGATGGGATGATGAGGGAAATGCTACCTAAGTCGCATAAAACACCCTCTTCAGACCTTGCAAACGCCGACTGACTTGGTCCTTTTAGCCACTCCATCCCAAAACACCATGCAAGCCTTTGGAGTCTGATCCATACCCCAGGATCTACGAGCACAGTATGCAGCCCAGAGGGTCACAGGAGGCTTCTGCACCACACAGAACTCTTCTGCAACCTTTCTATCTGCTAAAAGCTATTGAGCAGCTTGAACGTAGTAAGGAATAAGCTACAAGCACAGTACAGCAAATGAGTCAGAATCTGAGGCTTCATTTTTTTGCCTGGTGATAAAAGCACTTAGCACAGGTGGGAGGAAAAACATTCCCAGGACTTGCCTTGTAGAAACCCATCTCTGGAAGATGTTTCTTCTCCCCTTGCGCGCTGCTGGGTTTTTTATTTCCCTCGGTCGAATGAAGAGCTAACTAGGCTGATCGTACTCTGCTTCTGTTGACATCTTGTTCCTGATGTGCCTGATTACAGGGATTATCTCCGAGGGAGCCAATTACATCTGCACGCACCTAAGGGGTGGCTTCCGAGGTCAAAATCATGCTGATCGATGCCTTGAAGTCATGTCACAGAAACCACTTCATCACCCTGGTTAATTAACAGGTGGAATAATTGGGTAACCAGAATTAATGAAAATGGGAGGCTGATTCTTTTACGTGAATCACACAAGAGAAGTAAATGCTGAATGTTAAAGGTATCACTTAACTATAAAGTTTTAGCTTTAGTCAGAAGCACAGTATGGAAAACATCTAAAAATGCCCATGTCAAAGAGACAAAAAAACTGAAAAGCAGAGCGAAAATGGTCAAAACAGCTTTATATAAAAAAAACAACATATTAATATTTTGGCTTTAGATACTTCAGCTTTTATCCAGCTTTTATACCCCAAAATTAAAAAAAAAATCACCAATTTAAGCAATGCCACAACCAGTATCAGCAACACTACTTGTATTACCCTGTAATATGCTTAGCTCTGTTTCTCGAAATACACACATCACAGCCCTTTTCTGTCCCCCACTGAGCAGTGTGACTGGTAGGTAGTACTTACTTTAAAAGAGCACAATTAATTGGATTACTCGACTCAGCCTCTGAATAAGATGAAATGCTGGGTGAGCTGATTTCACGTCAATACCTGGATGCCTTCCTATCAGCCATGGCACTGTGTTCACAGAATAAAATGAATAAACATGTGCAACCTATTTGTGTAACGACTGTATCAAATATAAAATGTCAAGCTAAGAAATGTGAAAAGCAGAGCAGACTGCAACCAAATTACTTCCAGGGATTCCAATCCCATCTTAGAGTTTAAAAATAAGTATTTGTTTTCTGAAATAAAGAGATGGTTTTGTTAAACTCCTTTTTTTTTTTTTTTCCTGCTTTCTCCATTACAAAATTGTAAGCTAGATAGCAGAGTTAAAAAATCAGGTAGCTTAACATTAATGCATATATCCAGCCTTCAAATGTTGTGGTCTAAACCTTCGCTATCTGATTTGGTTCGTGTTCCCCACAATGAGAAAAAATATCAATTCCCTGAGCTTTCCAGCTGGTGCTCTTGGGTACGGAGCACAGATGCTGCTGACAGCTAAACACCACCGTTTGGATAGAGCTGCCTTGCATTCACAAAAGCCACCCTGTGATGCCCCACAGGCTGCTGAAGGGCAAAGAGCCAACTCACCAACTGCGACCAGTCTTTTGAAATAGTGATTACATGGCAAAGAGGGAAATATTGCCGAATTCACCTCCCAGTGCTGCACAGTTCCTCCCATGCACTGCCCACTTGAGCATCCTACACTCCAGCATGGGGATGGGTGAGAGTGGGCAGAGGAAACACTCCCTGGTGGAAACACTCCCACCTACGGAGCAGGCGCCGAGCAGCCAGACCTGCTTCTGTCCCTGCTCTCGTGCCTTCCCCTTCGGCCTCATCAGCACTTTACACTGCAGCCCCTGCTAAAACCCTCGCTCCGACACTCGCTTGTCCTGGCTGGCATCCGCAGGGCAAACGCTCTGGCAGCAGCTTTCCCTTAACGGAGAACTCCCGGTCTGAAGCACAACTGAATTTGCTTCCCCTTCACAGGACAATGCCCCAAAGCTGGAAGGGATGTGGGTTTGGAAGAAACCCATAGGTGAGGCTGTTTGTATATTCTGAAAGGCAACATATCTGTGTCTTATGGAGATTGACTTATCCCTACAATGTATCTGCAAATTAAAAATCTCTGTCGGAAATGTTGCTGCCTTAAAAACTGACTTAATATGCCTGGTGTACAGAATTGCATCCACGATACTCACATCGACATGACATAAAAATGAATGAATCTATTACTTGCTTCTAACTATTTAACAAAAATCTCCAGGACAGTTGCAGATATGTTGTCTTTTAATCAAATAGTTTGTTAAATGGGGAAAAACTAGATGAAGGAAACAAGAGATGAATGGGATTCCATGACAACTTTTGGAAAATGGCTACACCACAAATCCATTCTTAATAAATAAACCGTGAATCATCTATAGTGGACATATCTGCACAAATATTGATACATATACATCTATGTATCACAGAAATTGACTTGAGGCAAAAAGACATAAATCATCATTTATGGAAAGCCCAAGAAGGAATTACTTCCTGTTATTTAAAATTCGTCTTGAGAGGGAAGGAATGTCATAAGAGAATTGCACAAGATTTTCTCTTCTGTGTATACCCATACACCCATCCACTCATTTTTCTCCCTTTAGCCGACATTTCCTTTGCTCATGTAAGTGATACGGCCCTTGCTGCTCTGTTTGGGAAGAGGAGGGCACAAAGCCAAACAACATGATCGCGTAAGCCAACCAACCTGTAGTGTCTAAATCCTGGAGCTGGGAAATGACCAAAATGCCTTTCTATCTGCTTACCTGAATATGCTCATGCATGAAGACAGATACTTTTATCAGGTACTAGACAAAAAACAGGGACAAAAACTTTACACATACTCATGTACACCCTTCCTCCCCATAAATCTCTGGCTGTGGTTAGCTGATTAGGAACACCAATGCTTGCTGTATTGGTATTTAAAACTAATTTATACACCTTGAAAAGTATTCAACTAAAATTTCAAATTCTATTTTAATATAAATGCAATTAGATGATATACTGCAGAATATCACCGGTGCCTTTAAAAGCAATGCAGATGGATAACTGGGGGATTTAAATAAGATTACAAGCTTACGCATCTTACAGCAACTACTGAAACTGTAATAGAGGTGTAGCCTACACAGATAATGTTAAGAAAGGAAGGTCAGAATGTAAATAAAATGTACGAGCATAACAAGATCAGGACAATCAAACACATATTTTTTCCCCTGGTAATGAATGTGGAAACTGCATATTAAAAAAAAAAAAAAAAAAAAAAACTTGCAGCTATAGCAATTAAATATTTGGGGACCACAAGAATGGTTGGTATTTTCCTCCCAGGAGAAGAAGATAATCTGCTGACAGCTCCATATGGCTGAGCCCCCTGAACAGGCAGGGAGGAAAAGCTGGATGGATGCGAAACGCTGGCATGTTGGGAGCCACTGCTTTGCAGCAGGGCATTCCTTCCCAGACTGCTGCTTCCCAGGCCGCTTGCGGCAGCAAGGGAAGGGAGCCGCTCCATGTGCTCTTCCCATCCCACCAGCTGCCTCCTCGCGGCACGGCAGGGGCTCAGGGGCAGGAGTGGGATTTCTTCTGAGGCATCCGCAAGGATTGGCATCTTCCTTTACACACACACACACACACACACACACACACACACACACAAGCATCCCTCTTCGGCTCAAGCTGCAGCCCAGTGTTGCATGGCATTACCCCACCGGAACAGGGCATTCCTGCAGGCCTTGCAAAGAAGGAGAAAAATTCCAAGTGCTCAGTCCAAATTTTCACTCTCTTTCACAGTGGATATGGGTAGAAGTACTTCATTAAAAGCATAATTTTAGCATACTAAATACATACATACATACACACATACATACATATATATATATATATAAAAATGCTTCCAGGAAGAATGATTATTGACTTGCTGTTTTAAAGAAAATGGAAGGCAACTGAAGCGAGATAGGAGCTATCTTGTGGATCGAAGCCGTATCACACACAATTCACCGCAGGAGGCTGGAGGCTATTCCACATCATCAGCAACAGAGGAGAGGCATTTTTAGCGTGAGCTCCAGCAAAATAAGAAAAGGAGGGGGAGAGGGGAGCGGAAAGAGAACAGGCTGAAAGTTGATGTAAAACCTTGATTTACTAGGGGCCTGGGCTCAGAAGCAGCAGCCTGGGTTATGCTCTTGCCCCTTCCCTCTCATGAAGAACAGGGGATGCCCTATAAGAATGGTAAACAAGAGAGTTACTTAAGGTGTCCCACAATGTTCTGCATCAGAGCCTTGTCAACCTCCTTGGATCCCTGCACTGAAACTTGGCCTCTCCTCCTTAAGGTGCACAGTGCCTTACTGGAAAACATGCCGCTGCTCCTGCTCTCTTCTGTGGCCAAAACTCTCCTGAAGGAATCACGTGGTCCGCAGCAGTATTCCCCATCTCACTGCAAAAGCTGCCTTTTGATGACTTTTGTTTAATTAGTAACTCAAAAGGAGATTTTTGGCCATTTGGAAATAAAGTCATTCTTTAGGAAAGACTAAATGTCAAACTAAATGCTTCTGAATTCCCTGAACAACAGAAATAAGAGGTGCCTAAATTCCTATTCTACTAGCAACCCTTATCTATTTGTACTAGGCAGATCCAAGATATGGTGAACTCACTAGGATTTAAAAACTGTATCCAAATCCAAATATCACAGCTTCTGCCTATCTGTATTTTTTGTGAGTTTGAAGTCATCAGAGTCTGAGATAATTTTCAGCAGCTGAACCAAGATGGAAGTATCGGAGCTGGACCTTGCAGGGAAGCAGGATAAAACTGACTGCACCAACAGATGCTGGTAGAAGCGCTGATGGGAGCTCACATCATCTGGCAGAACAGATAAGGCAAACCCACTTCCACAGAAAGGTCGGGAAGCAGTGGGGAGAAGGAACAGAGAAAAAGAGAGGACTGAGAACTAAGGCAGTGTGTATATGGCATGTGTACATACCATAGAGCAGATGCATACACAGAGCCATGCCTAGGGCGAGGCGCTGTGGGTGCAGGTTGCAGAGGCTTCGTTAGGCGCAATATTAAATGTGTTATTAAATGCAGAGCAGAGCCTGCCCAGCAGAGCACCAGGAAGGAAAGCTCACACAAAGGGGAGCAAAGGGGCCGAGTCAAAAGAGGACACTGAACTTTTGCGGTAGAAGTTCTGAAGAGCTGTCTAAGATAATAGAACTAATGGAACCTGACTTCTTCATTTCTTATTAATGCGGAGCAAAAAGCGCAATGAGGCTACGTGAGAGATTACAATAAACACAGGGGCTCCTAGGAAAGAGACAGAGAGAGAAAATCCCTGAATCACTTGCCAAGTAGATAAGGACGCTTTGATATAGAACAGCAATGAACATCAACTGCGGATGCTCCGTACCTCTGTTCCTGAACCCCAGAGCAGCCCATCAGGAGCGCGCTGCCATTCCCGGTTTCCAGCTGTGATCAGACCCACCTCGAAGGGAGAGCAGGGCAGCAGCAGCACGGCCTGCGCACAGAGTCTCAGACTGGAGGGATGAGACTGGTCAAAGGGAGCGATCAAAGAAAAACAGCTCAGCTCATGCTGTCTGCAGGGCGCATGGGCAGCAGCCACGCAGCTGCAGGTGCAGCACAGTGTGGTCCTGCCCCGGCCTGAGCCGTGCGGCCGCGAGGCCCCTGCCCGTGGGGCTGCCCGTGGCCGGGGAAGCCTGGAGAGGCGGGAGGGCACAAACCCATGGAGGAGGAAAGTGGCAGCGGTGCAAGAAACAGCTCCATTAAAGAGCATTTTAGGCAAGAGCAACCAGTGGGTGACCTCTGAGGCTCCACAATCACCCCAGAGCTTCCCAGTACTTGGCTGTGCTGGCCCTTCCTCTCCAGCCATCTCCAGTTTGGACTACACCGACGAGGTGGGGTGGAGCAGGAAGGCCCTCAGCCCTGCCGGGCCTCTGTGCCACAGGCTTCTCCAACAGCATACTCTTGTGTTCTCTTGGAGAAGAGAAGGCTGGGAGGGGATCTGATCAATGGGTACAAATACCTGAGGGGAGGATGTAGAGAGGAAGGGGCCAAGCTCTTCTCAGTGGTGGCCAGTGCCAGGACGAGGGGCAATGGGTCCAAGTTGAAACCCAAGCAGCTCCATCTCCATGTGAGGAAGAACTTGTTTGGTGTGAGGGTGCCCGAGCCCTGGCCCAGGCTGCCCAGGGAGG
>JAVCKT010098171.1:0-10965 GCA_032273925.1 Rhynchotus rufescens
TCCTAATTTTTAGGTTTGCATTAGAATAGGGCTGGTAGGTGCCAATGTCCTTAGGCTGGAATGGACATGGACACGGTGAGAGCGGGATGTTCAATCCATGCTACTCATCCCTGCCTCCTACTTCCCATCCTGCCTGCCCAGGCAGCTTGGCCCGCTGTCATGTAGTGAGGACAATGAGCTTGGTCATTGTCCTTATTGCAGCTGTGTCCATCAAGTGCAGGGCTGTTCCCCTTCTTTAAACCTTATTGCCCCCTTTCCTGTCTCATAATCCACCTCTTCACTGCCCATATACCCTTTCTCTGCCACTGTATCCTCCCAAATCAACATCCTAATAGTAAGCACTTTTTCCCCATTGATCCCACTTTGGCTACCCCTGTGCACAAATTTGGCATCACTGATACTGCTGCCAAAGTCATCTTGACCTTACGTGGTTCTGCAGATGAGGCCACCTGGGCTTTTGAAGACTATGTTTCCTCAGAAGTCCACAGAATAGATGGATGAGATGCTTTTGTTACAATTTTACTTTATCTTCTACTGAAATATCTTCGGAATTTGCCTGCTCCAATCTTCACATTCTTATGGAAGGGATAAAGATGAAAAAAAAAAACAAAAACAGCAGTCCTGAACTTTTGCTGTACTTACAGTTCTATTGACATTTCCATCTGCAATGTGTCTAAAATTCTCTTTTGATTAAAGATCAGCATAGTGACTTTTTAATGTAATCAACAGGAAAGGTTAAAAAGTTTATGGTTTCATGTTTCACAGCACATCTCAGAGTTTGGGGGGAGTTTTCTTCCCCAAAGCAACTTTATTTATTTTCTCTTTCTTGCACTCTCTTGCATAGTCTTCAATTTCATATAGATTTGGGCAGATTCTCATCCTGGGGTTTAAGATCCTGTCTTCTTACCCACTACGTCTTCTGGTCCTGAAAAAATTTTATAAAGTAGTTTTAAGCCTTTCAGTGCTAAAGTCACATTCTTGAGGTGTCAGCACTGTCCTGTTATTATTATTTAAAATGAAAAAATCCAGTTACTATATTTAATCTTTGTTCTGAAAAATCATTAGAGCTGAACTACTTTGAACATCTGAAAGGATGTGTATTGCTTCTCTGAATTATGCTAATAGATAACACAGTAACAGAGATGTGTTTTCCTCTTTTTCAAATATATGATACGTAGACTGAAACACTGTGACCTTTTAAAACAACAATGCAGCTTAGAATAAGAATGAATCTATTAAGAATTCAGCATTTTAAAAGAGTGTTTTAGTGTGTGTGCTATTCAAGGAATGATCAATTATTTCATAGGTGGAGACAGATACAGGAAAATACAGAATTTTCACATGGAAAACACTGAATTTTCACTTGAAAAAGAAGTTATCTATTTACTTGGAAGAAAGATTGAAAAGAATTTTGAGGAGACAAAAAATGTAATCACATAGGCTGAAAGACTTCATAGAGCCTGGAAAAAAAATGAGAATAACGAATTTCAGAAAGTATTCTGTAGATATGAAGAAAAAATAATTAAAGTACTTGTACCTGTAAAAATAAAATAAGACCAGGATGTTAAAAGATTTATACTGTTTTATTTGATCATCTTTTTTGAGGAGTGGAAGAAAGTGGTTAGTGAAAAACTCATTGTTTTTTCCAGCTATTCATGGGAGGGTAGGGTAGGGAAAGGAAGCCCGGCTGGGGGATCTAGGTACTGCACCCTTCTCCCTATGCTTGTGCTCCAGGCCAGAAAGCCTCCCTAGCTTCTAGGTGTTCATTAAATCAAATGAAAAAAAAAAAATCTATAACCAAAATATAGCATAGATAAATGTTTTCAAGGAATAGACTGCATTGTCATTTCACCCATAATCCCATTTGGAAATTCTATTAAATATCCTTGTACTATGCCTGCAGAGAAGACTTTCACAGTATAAATAGTGTGGCAGAATTCAACTTCTCACCCTTTATTCTTAAGCAATATAAAAGTGCACATGATTTTCAAACTGCAAGGCTATTTTCCCTGTTTTTCCACATCACAAGAAAGAGCAATGACCAACCAAAAGCACAAGGCTTTATTTTTATTTATTTATTTTTTTTTCTGGCAGTTCTTTTCTAGTTAACTTCTCTTATTTTCCGTATGGTATTGCTTGCAAAAATATGAAGAACCCCTACTGCTTGTCCTACTGCTATCCCGAATTCCTTACTGTTTCAATCCCTCTTAGTGATTCCTCAAATTTTACTGTATGCATTAAGAATGAACTTTTAAGGCTATATTGAAAGCTGGTATCTTTAAATGAGAGTTCAAAGGGATATTTTCCAGTATATATTTGAGCTGCCTAGCACCCAGTATGTATTATTCTGTAAATAAATGAACTGAAAATCCTCATTTTGGATTCACGATTTTTTGGAGAGCGCTTTGAGATAAAATGAGTTCAGTATTGGGCAGCGGGCTGCCTCGCTGCCTCCTGTCGTTGTTGAGGAATCCCAGAGGCTGCTGACTCCATCTCAAAAGCTTTTTTTCCTCAATTGTCACAGACATAAATGGGCTATGAAAAGCTTGTGTAACTTTCAAATGGGAAAAGCTGTATGAACTTAAAAAATACCCTCCTGGTTCAGAACAAGACTCAGTCCCACTAGGCATGAATAGATGGCTAGGAAAGAGTACAAAAAGGCAAAAGCCTATGAAACTTGTCCCCTGTATCCTCTCAACCTTTGACTGTTTTCAGCTAAAGAATTTTTTGCCGCTTGATGTGGTTTACATTTAGTATGCAGATCCTGCACAAATCTCAGCTTAGCCTTTATGTAAGCACTTGTCAAGGCTCCTTTCAGACTGATGTCAGGCTTTCGCACCCACCACCCTACAGGTGGACAACGCAGGCCGGGTCTACGGCCTGTTCCCTCAGAGTCCTGAACAGAACTCGGGCTCTCCTGACTGCTCTAGTAATGAAGCTCCTTTCCACGTGCGCTATGTGTGTCGTGACACCAAGACAAGTGGTGGTTTTCCAATAACGTCCATGCAGATTTTATGCCTTGTCTAGAAGAGGAAAGGAATATGCCAGAGAGGTGGTCAGTGGCCTCCAGCCAGATGTCCGTGGCTCCCCTCTGGCCAGATGAACATGGGAGATGTTTGGTGTCTGCTGCAGACCACCTCAGCAGGAGGGTAGAAGGGCAGGCTGAGAAAGCTGGGTCTGTCCAGCCTGGGGCAGGAGGTGCCGGGTGGGCAGATCTGGCCGGTGTGTGTGAAAGGCCGACACTTCTCAGTGGGGCCCAGTGACAGCCCACCGTGCGGTGGGCACAAATGGAAACATGGAAAAATTTAGTTTTTCCAGCAATTAAGAATTTCTTCTACTTGTTGCTTAGGAACTCTCAAGTACCTAGACAATTTTGATGAGAAAAAACATCCTATTTTCATTGTTTAAAATGCTATATGTTTTTTTTTTTCCTGTAAATTGCTTTTGTTTTCCTTTTATACTTCTGTTAAATTTTAAATACACTGCCCTGGGGAAACTGTCTGTTAGAACTGGCATCATGCTTTGTTGTGTCAGGTTGGGTCAATAAAACCTGTTGTTCTTGTTACAGTTGTTTTTGTTTGGGATCTCCACCGAGAAAGCAAGCACAAACAGCCTTGCTTGTGGTTTTCCCTCCTTCTGATCTATCTAGAAATCTGAATAATTTGTTAATCACAGGATATTATTTAATCAGCAGGGCAAATACTCTGTGGGTGTTATATGTTTCTTAAACTGCAAATAATTGATATAGGAAAAGCAAAGCAAAGCAAAAATGACAGTCCTGGACTGAGCAATATTAGTTTGTGGCTGGGTATACCTTTTTAAGGAATGGATTGAGCTAACCCGGTGAAGTGAAAACCCTATCATAGGAAAATGGTTTAACCTACTATTAATATACAAGATTACCTTGGTGAGCATTTTTCATTCGCAATTACATAATGGACTTTCTGTCTTCTTTATTTTCAGCATTACTCCCTGATGAAACCAGTTAGCTGATAGGAAATATGTACATAAATATTCCTTGTTGATTCTCATTAGCTCATGTATTTCTTTTTCATCCATGAGGACAAAGAAAAACATAAATTTTTTTTCAAGTGAAATTCTAGCAGGATGAGCACCGTATTTCATCTTAACATGTTAGCATTTGGGAAAAGTCAAAGAAATAAGATGGTGTGGGTGGAATGCTGCCTTTTTTTTTTCCGTTGAAATAAAATGACTGATTAAGGGCTTATCCAGTAATTTATATGGAATAGCTTGTACTGCTGAAAGTATAAAACTGACTCAGCACATTTTGTTCTTAGGGAGAGATAATAACTTTTATTAGACCAATTATTAGATGGGCAAAAAAATGGAAAAGCTTTCAGGCCCATCTGTTTTACCTGGGCAGATCACTGGTGCTTGGTAAAGCTCGTGCTTTTTCCTAATTGTAGAATTCAATTACTCTGACCTGTGAACTCTCTCTATCTAAAGAATGATGGCTTTGAAATTAAATGGAGCAGATATTTGCTTGAGAAGTTTGATGCTTCCCAGAAATAATACAAGGGCCTGCATTAGTGTGGAGCTGCCATTCGAAGACCTAGAGGAAATGGACAAACATAGAGAATGAAAATGAGAAATAAACTGTTAAAAAGTACCTTCTAGCTGTTATGATGCTGTTATAATAGAGGGTTGTTCTACAGTAGCTTAGGAAAACAAAAAACAGCAAAAAAGTGCATTTCTTTCATGCTTTGCATGGGGAGAAACTTCTGATTTTCATGGGAATAAAATACTTTCCAGTACTCATAAAAATACCTGATGTAGGAGAGAAAAGTTGCTGGCTAATCAGAGTGCATATACATGATATTTTTTTTTTAGTATGAGGTTATATATTCATTATATGTATCTTTTCTATGACTATCATCATGAAACTTCAGTATCTAGTCTCACAACAAATGCAACCACAGCAGCAGAGAGAACTTCAAATCTACCTCATTCTACTTAGACTAAGATCAGCCTAGCAACATCAGCCTGTCTCACATTTTGCATCCTTACAAATTAAGGAGCTTTTTTTCTTAAGAATGTATTTTTGGTCTAAAAAGGATTCTAAAAATTAAGCTATCTCGACTGCTGTTCTTGTGGAAACTCTGAGGGAGGATTTCATTCTTGTGAGGAGGATATGGTGCCCATTTCAGCATGCAAATCACAGCTTAATGTCCCTTTTTAAAATAATGTTAATTCAGGAACTGCTTCAAACCTAGAGGTAGTAATATTGAGGTAATAAATATTAATTAAAAGGTTTAACAATATTATTACATTGTGAAAGAGCAGAACTTTTGAATTTTCATTGTTTTTTACTAGGTTGAATCAGTTCTTTGCCAGTTAATGTGGTGTTATGGGAGTGCTAGTGACACACACTGACATAGATGCACACAGTCATTCGTAGAGAGTAAACAAATTTGTAAATAAATAAAAACTATAAGTAAAATAAAATTAAAGGGAAAAATATAAAGTTAAATAAGATTACAGCCTTGTAGACTTCCGAGTGGGAGCTGTTGCAAAGCCTTAGAGGTTTTCTTTTTGTTAAGATTTTGTGGAAGAAATATAGCTGTGGTTTAGATAATAATGAACAAATTAGTTACACAATTATTTGCTGAAGGATATTTTTCTTGTGAGCACTGAACACAGTGAAGTGTTTGCATGGATTGACTGTAAGGACAGAGCAGGTTCATAGGGTGATCGTCAGGAGCTCTAGGATTTTGCAGCTTAGCTACAGCCAGGTAATTTATAATACTCTTGGATCAGATGTTGTCCTCCTAACTACTCCATTGGCAGCTTCAGGCATTTAGCTTTTCATTTAGCAATATAAATGTCACTAGGAGTGCCAGTAAATACTGACAAATCCCTGAAAAGGTCAGATTGATTCTATAACTCAGATACCTGTCTGATGCTAATAGCTTTTCAAGGTTTTGTGTAAACACTTTAAAATAAACAGCCTTCCATCAGGGTCTTGTAGCTATTTTATTTTTATTTAATATGCGCCTTCCACTTACATCTGCATGGCCGTTGCTTAATGGGTGCTACAGTGTTCGTTATACAAGTTCATTATATTTAAAAGCATTTGAAGGTGGAGAGATATAATAAAAAATGATTATATAATATAAAGGAGAAGCAGTCAAACTGAAAACTAAAAGCTTAATGCCCCTGTCCCAAACAGCCGCATCTATGCTACTGCAGTAAGGATTTATCAGTGGCATGGAGCAATTCACCTTCTGCTCCCGGCTTCATGTGAGTTCTTCCACCTTTCTTACTTGCATGTAGTTCATGCCAGGCACAAAAATAATAGTTTATTATCTCCCATTTCCCCAAAAAGTTTGTAAATTTCTCATTTCTATAAATTAAATAAGAAATAAGTTGACACTCAGATACATTAGAGAAGCTATATATATCTTAAATCATGTCCTGCAGCCACATGCATATTGAGAAACACAAATTGTTTCATGTGGCGTGACTTTTCCTGCTTATTCCAGTTAAACTTCAGAAATAATATATAGATGCAGTTTTAGTTAGTTTATAATTGCACTGGGAGTTTAAATTTAAATTAGAAACTAAATCACAATCCTTAAGACATGTCAAAAACTAACCAATAGTTGTCATATGAATTTCTTCATGAAAGGATATCTCATTATATGTATTTATGACTAAATTATCTGACATCACTTGGTAGTTTTTACTTAATTTAATCAATGGTCACATGGCTAGTGAAGATGTGTCAATTCGGGAAAGTAAATAAGGATATTTATTTCCATATTTTGTTCATTATGAATTTTGTATCAGAGATGTAGCAGACCAGAAAAGACGGATGAAATACCTGCAAGCCTTCCCTTAATGTGTCATCACGGCTGCATCTACCCGGGGAGAAGGCAGACGCTCAGACCTTGAGCTGATTCATTCACCAGACTATTTTCAGCAAGAATTGGCAATTATATCCTATCCTTCCAGTTATACTGGTCTAACAATTCAATTACAAAAAACTGCAAGAGCAGACAAATTTAAGCAGATTTTGATTCTGTAGGATTTTGTTATGTCCCTAGAGTATGAGATGTCTAACGGTATTTTTACAAATTACTTGAGAATACGGTGGCTTGTGGTTAGTGATCTGAAACCCTCCCTTCCCACCTCTGCTGAAGTGAAATTGGGGATATTAAATGCAATATGATCTTTTTTTTCTCTGTGATCAGCTCTTACATCTCACACATGGTTTCCACATTCATATTGCGCTATTGCTACACTGCTATTTAAGATAAAATTGCTGAGGGATTTTTCTGGTCTTAACTAAGCAAAATATTAATTTTAGAGATTAATTTCTAGACTAGGTCTGTGTGTTTGAAGTGAGCAGGATATCATAGAGGTTATCATTACTTTTTGTCCTTCTAAGGAGAGCATATTGCATAGATAAGCCCTTACTGCCCAGGGAAGTGGTGGAGTCACTGTCCCTGGCAGAGGTCAAGAAACACATAGATGAGGCACATGGGGACATGGTTTATGGGCTTATGGTTGGACTCGATGATCTTGAAGGTCTTTTCCAACCAGAATGATTCTATAATTCCATGATAATATTTGTCTAAATATTAGACAAATCCTTTCTTTCTGTCCTTTTTTTTTCTTGTTAAAATACCTTTAAAGTATCAATCCTATATAAACTAATTTTTACAGTTTTGTTCATATAGACCAGGATAGTCTAACCCAGTCTTTACAGTCACAGATTTTTTCTTCATTTTTAATAGAAAATTAGTTTTGATTTTGTAATTGTTTCTCCAATAATACATTTTACTTGAGTGAAAAGAAAACATTTTTCATCTCTTCAGAACCTCTTCCAAATTCCTTTTCCATGACATCTATTTCATTAATGGAATATTTGTAGATTGAGCCAAAACTGCACTGACTGTAATCTATTTGGAGAAAATGCATTTGATGATAGAAACTCCTCCTTTGTTTGAATTTTTATGTCACATCCAAAAAATGTTCTTTCCTCGACTGAATTTATCAAAATAAAGTTTTCAAAACAAAACAACAACAAAAAGACATAATTAGCTCTGGTTAAGTAGTAATCATTTCTGACATTTAAATCTGTAAAAATTAAGTAAAACAAAAGCTTACAGAATAATTGGGGTTGGGAGGAACATCAGAGATCTCTAGTCCAACGTACTGCTCAAACAGCATCAAATATGAGTTCAGACCAAGTTCTTCAGAGCTTTATCCAGCTGAGTTTTGAAAATCTCCAAGGATGGATACTGCACAACATCGCTGGGCGTTGAGAAAAAAAAATGTTTTAATGCATTTTAAGTAGACTTTTCTTTGAACATAGCTGTTTTGATTGTATATATTTAAAACTCAATTAAATCACAATTTAAACATCAGACTGTAATTTGCTACTTCTTGAATTAATGAGATAGTGAATTTTCCCTTTTGCCTCTGGGATTCCTTGATTCACTGTCAGTGACAGCAGTCAGGTGAATAGTTTTTAATAAAACCTAACCAAGTGTGGATTTTTTTTTTAAACTGTATTACCATAAAAAATTGTCTTAAAGATACTGTCAGAGTAGCACATTTTCTTTCCGCTTTAAAATCTTACACACCTAGCAATAGTTTAGTTTCCTATTTTTTTTACTCAACTACCTAAGAACTACTTTGGCATATGATTTCTCATTCAGTTTGAGTTTGAGAAATGATAAAGAAGTGAGAATTGTCTGGCCTTAAATGTTTTAAGCATAAGCAACATTTTTCAACCACATTTGTACTGAGTAAAGGCTGGAATTTCAGGCCAATTGAGTGGACAGTTCTTCATCTTTTTTTTTTTTTTTTTCCCCAGGTTCTGCTATGTCAGCTTTTGAGGTGATTATAAATACCTTTCTAATTGGCAGGAAAGATAAGATTTCCTGTATACTTTGGTTTTCTTCTTTCTTTTTTTTTTTCTTTTTTTGACAACATTTAGAAGAAAACACATTGTTGTTCCTTCTCTTTCTTCTTATGTTGCTGTCTTTGGTAGGAGAGCTGCTGGGAGCAGCCAGTCATTACTATTTTCCTGTTCACCATTTTTCATTGAACATTGTTACTTTAAGTTATCAGTCTTCTTAAGAAGCCCTGGAAAGGGGAAGAGGCCAAGAAGCGGTTATTAAGAAACTAGCTCCAACAAGGATTTTCCTATTTGGTCTTTGATTCACCAGGGCTCAGTGGGCACGTTTCTATTTGACTAAACCTATAAGTTAATATTGTCTCAAGAAGAGCCCAATAACTGAAATGTCATTATTAATTCCTTCTTAGTAAAATTAGCTTAGAGTGTTCTTTTCTGAAGATAAATATATTTAGATAAAATAAATTAAATGACATTTCTCTAGGTAATGAATGAAAAAAATCTTGTTCTCTTAAGACGTGGAGGAAGATCAAAATGGTTTAGCTGAGGCTTAAAGATCAAAGCCCATTGAAGTGGTGGGAAACAGACATCTCTTTGTTCTTCTATTTAATAGCTGTACAAAATGGTAATGTGCTGAAAATATGTGCTAATATGGGAGACCATATTGTAGTAATTTCACTTTTTTGCATATGGGGCAATTGGGTGTGTACACTTGAAATAATAGTGTTGCTTAGATATGTAGTATCGTTACGAACTTTTTACTTTTCTTGAATGGTACAGTTAAAAGCTTGTATAGTTGATATAATTCAGTATAATCAGTTATTTTTGCATTTCCAGCCTAATGATAGTTTGTGAAAGACTGAAAGAAATCTACTACAAAAATAAATGATCTCAGCTACCACGGGCGATGTCAACTATAGTTGGAAATGTTTATCCTTGCACTAATTGCTTTGTGAAAGATGCCATGCGGGATAATGCAAATGTGCCAAACCTTCCTGGGGAAGAAAAAGAAAGAAAAAAAAAAAGGAAAGTTCAAGTTAAAACTAATGCTTTTTAGCGCTAAGTGCAGCCAAATAGGCAGGTAAAAATGAACAATTAAGGGCAGTTTTTGCCTTTTGCAAGTGGAGTCAATAGTGTTCACTCCTATTCTGACTCCTGTTCCTGCTTGAATCAGCCTGGTTCACATCCGAACACTGACCTGCTGAGTGGTGACAAAACTGATCTTTCAACCCAGTCATCTCAGCTATTGCAGCCTGCTGACAGCTACAGTTGAGGCAAGTTAAAGATTTTCCATATGAAGAACTTCTTGAGAACCACCACAGATAGTCGTACATAGATCTATCTGTACATAGATCTGTACCACAGATAGTCGTACATAGATCAGTGGGGGAGTAGCATCCATTGTTTGAGCGTCAGCAGTAACCCAGAACCACCACCTTTCTCCTTCAGCCTTTCTGTACGGACCTAGATTCTCAACTCTCTTTCTGGAACATCTGTTCATTTTAACGTTGCATGACAAAATATTTTAGGATAGGAATTTACTTGTTCCACAGAGAAGAAGAAATAATAATCAAAAAAAAGTACACATGTATCTTGAAATGCCATATCATTTTATAGACGCATTGAGTCAACTTTCACCACCGTATTATTTTTAATCAGTGGTTAAAAGCTAGGTATGAGAGAACTGGTAATGTCATTTGAAATTCTACAGTGGTTCTTTATTCTTTATCATGTTCTTTCTTTCTTGGTGGGAATAAACTTAGAATATATGTGGCATTTTCTCTGATTTTTAATAATGAGATTATGTGGTAAGGTGAGGTAGATAATTACAGGAGTGGTTGCCATTTGTTGTGTATTTTTTGAAAGATACCTGTGTTAGAAAATTACATTGACATAAAAAAAGATTTTTTTATATGCCCCAAGTCTAAGTTTTAGTAATTTAAAAGTAGTGACATTTTCAATTAAAATGTTAATTTAAAGGTTTTTTTTTATTTGTAAATGTTTGTTTGGGGTTTTTTTGTAAATAAAATATTCTTTCAGCCCCATATGGTCCCAATAGAGAAAATAGAGCACCCAAG
>JAVCKT010098172.1:0-10964 GCA_032273925.1 Rhynchotus rufescens
TCGCTTATTATTTACTGCATGGAGGCTCAAGATAATACACAATTATCTTGGGATACCCTGCTGTTGGGTCACAAGGTTCAGATTGGACCCCCTTGTTCTACAGGCTCCTTCTGAGAGGAGTCTGGGTGCGGCTGGACCCAATCCTAGTCCCAGACCTGGTCAACAGTTTATGACTAAGGGTTTCTGTATACAGTTACAAAGTAAAGTTAAAGAAACAGAGCACGCTATATTTAATTACCACAAATCTGTTGTGGAAAGGCATCTCTCAACCTCGAGGAGTAACCTTGAGAGGCGTCTCTGCTTAAGGGGAGATCCTGCTGTGCAGGCTGCAGCCATGACAGGAGAGCTCAAAGGGCTCTCAGGCTGTCCACGTATTTATATGATAAGATGATTCACTTATAGTCATTCTTTCATTTCAGAGGACCATTGGCTAGTGTATTAGCCTTATCTCCCCATCGGGATGCAGCTTTCAGGACTATTATGTCTGAGTCTGAGTGGGAGAAGAAATCAGAATGGTGGAGCCTACCAGGATTAGATAAATCGCTAGTGGTTAGCAACTGAACAGGGTTGCATGTAATGTACAGGTCAGGTTAAGCTGGGAAAGGAACATATCTGTCACAGGGCTGACTAGCTTCTGGACAGCTGTGGAAACCTTCTTCTGAAGCAGTTGGACATTCTGTCATCTCATTCAGACAAATGCAGAGGGTTATGTCCAGCTTACAAGTGTGAACACTTTCCCCCGGGTTCAACTAATGCACTCCCCAAGTAAGGTTTCTACACTGAGCTTAATTATTTCATGATAATATAACCACACATTTTCATCTCAGACATCTGGCATGTGTTAGCATAATATCAATCTCAGTATCTGACTCCAAATTCTCCCTCAAATTTAGGATTGTCGCAGTTAAATTTTCAATTACCTTCTATATAATCAGTTCAAACTGGTCTTGATTAAGTACTGAATGCCACCAAAATGCTGCAAATTATCTTTTGGTTTACCTATCTGTATCACCCTGGGGGATGTGCATATGAAGCTGCAGGTGGGATTGTTTCTAGAAATCATGTAGAAAATTTTAAAATGCCTCTTCTGACTGCATTTGTATTTTGCTGACAAATGGTATTACCTTTTTGCCTGGCAAGTTTCTGGCACACTTTGTGTTATTAAAGATAGGACCCAGCTAACTTCATGTATCTCAGGTAAGCTGTCTAGTCTAAAGGTTCATTATCTGAGTACCTTTATAATCAATAGAAAAAAAAATTGCATCCAGAGGGTAATTTGTTATCTTTTGGATATGATTCTGTCATGCTCTACATGAGCTCTACATCCAAAGGAAAAAACTTAGACTAAGTAAAGCAAGATGTTTAACCTATAGATATCTAAAGTTGGGGGAGCTGATTTCCACCTAGAAATTGGAGATATTGTTTGTTTTCAAACAAACCTATTTTGTTTGTACTTAGTGGAATTTAGCATCCTATTTAATATCCTTTTTTTTTTTTTCTTCCTAATAAACAATTTAAAACTGCACCTGCAGGCTACTATTCTACCATATGAGAACTTCTTCACTGCTCACTCCACTGCATTGTTTGTTTTGTCTGGACACAAAGATCATAAATGCTCTTTGAGATCTGCAGTAACTCAGGAAAATCAATCTAGTCACAGGGGCTGATTCTCAATATTTTATTCCGGTTCTACAGAAGTATTTTTGCATTTCTGACTTAGACACAAGCTTTCTAGGACTCCAATTATTTATTTTTTGAAACAGTCCAAAATTCAATACACAGTTATGACAAAGACAATATGTCTGCTGCATTTGCACTATGATGTTGATTTGAAACAATGTAGTTTGTGTGTGCACAGGCTATTCTGTGCACAGACTATTTTGTTCACCTGATTTTGTTTACTGCTGTGTTACCCTTCGGTCAAACTCAGAATGTTTTCCTCCACATTTTACACCATTGATATTGCATGCCTTTCTGCACACATTCTTTTACCATTTAAATATAATTCTGAGAGCTAAATGTACCCATTTCAGTGGAAGCAGAATCATTGCTAGTGCATTTGTTTTGGTGCACAGCCTTTGTTCCATAAATCATACCAAGTTAATTGCATGTAATATAAATTCTCTTGTGTTGATTACTTTGAAAAGAAAGGCCTTTAGAATAGGCAGTCCATTTTAATGTAAGAGGATAACTGCATGACATTTTAAAAAAATCTTCTTTTTCACTCATTTTCAGATACCAGGAACAGACAGACTCTGGAAAAACTGTTTCAGTAGCAAGAACAAAATTCACCTGGGAGGTATATGGAATGATACTGGAGGATGTTTTTAAAAAACAAACAACTAAAGAAAAGATCTCACAGATGATTAAGAAGGAAAAGATGCAGCAGTGTACAGCAGTGGCTCTAGATGTTCATAGCAGTCATGTGAGCTGGAGGAACAGCAGAAAAAGATTCATTAAAATTCTAATTAATCTAGTATTCACATTACTAAAGGGACCAGTTAGTCCAAGGTGTGCTCATGTGTTGCGGTTCAGATCAGGATGTCCCCCTAGCCTGAGTTATTACTATTATTATTTTTTATTATTATTTTGCTTTCAAATGGTAAGGAGGACTGTTCTGGAAGGTCTGTCTTTTGGCCTATATTGATTTATGGCAGGTGTCTTTAAAATTACTCCAATAACAGCAGCAGTAGTAGTATTGAGACTTGCAGACTTGGCTTTCTCAGCATTCACATCTAGGAGGAGTGGACTGCAGTCTCTTCCACATGGACCCCCTTTTGCTTGCTTTCCCTTTCTCTTTGTTGAGGCCAGATTAGGAGATCACTGTTTAGATCACTCTTTGTTGAGGCCAGTTGACAGTTGAGGACAACTGTTCACTCTTTGTCCTCCTATCTATAGCAAAAAACAACAAAAAGCAACAAAAAGTGTTGTAGCTACATTAGCCTTTGCTACGTGCAAGTTCTGTTTCCCGTACACGTGGGAAGAGCCACATCATTGACTTCTAGCCATCTAAGTTTGGCCCATTTTCCAACTACAAGCAGGTGGCTGGGAGGAATGGAAGGGGAGAGATATCTGATAGCTTTTTGTCTTTCCTGTACCTTCATCTGCCCATTAGTCAATCCATTCACTTTATGTCTACAGAGCACTGTGCAAACTCCTAGTACTTAACATGTGATATTTTCAGTACCAATAAGCTCTAAGATTGTGAGTCTGTTTAAGCATAGTAACAGCTAAGCCAATATTCACTTTCAGAACCAGCTGTCTTCCTTTGGCTCTCCATGAAGCAAGCATGCTTGCTGAAAAGTTGTATTATAGGGAATCATCATAGTCCTTCATAAGCAGCCTTGCCCCTTCCTTCTAACGCCCATTGTGCAGGATATAAGGTGTCTTCTTCAAGACTATGCCAGTCGCACCTTTTTATTTTTGTTTCAGTCTGGAAGGGTGTAGTGCTGATCTTTAACTCCTGAAGGAAATGGAAATATTTAACCCTTTGGAATCAGTTTAGAGTTCCTCTTTATTGTTCAGATATTGTTAACAAATCTGGCAGGACTCGAGGATCTAATTCCCCCAAAACACTTGCTGCACAACAGAGGTGAATCACCATTTCCAGGAGTGGAGTAATCTATTGATTTTGATTTTGATAGCCAGTACTGTGCCCTCATGGCCAAGAAGGCCAATGGGATCCCGGCCTGCATCAGCAGGAGTGTTGCCAGCAGGTCAAGGGAGGGGATCCTTCCCCTCTACTCAGCTCTGGTGAGGCTGCAGCTACAGTACTGTGTGCAGTTCTGGGCTCCCCAGTATAAGAGGTATGTGGAACTACTAGAGAGGGTCCAGTGGAGAGCGACAAAGATAATTAAGGGATTGGAACATCTCTCGTATAAGGAGAGACTGAGTGAGCTGGGCCTGTTTAGCCTGGAGAAGAGAAGGCTGAGAGGGGATCTGATTAACATGTATAAGTACATGTAGGGAGAATGTAAGGAGGAAGGGGCCAAGCTCTTCTCAGTGGTGGCAGGTGCATAGGAGGAAGAACTTTTTTCCTATTTGTGTGACAGAGCCCTGGAAGAGGCTGTCTTGGGATGTTATGGAGTCTCCTTTTCTGGAGGTCTGTAAAACCCATCTGGATGCCACCCTGTGCCATGTGCTCTAGGTGTGCCTGTTGGAGCAGGGTGGTTGGACTAGATGATCTCTAGAGGTCCCTTCCAAACTTAACCATTCTGTGATTCTGTGATTTTATGCAGTGCTAACAAAATGTGGATTCTTTTTACTCCTCTCCCCTTAAAACTTTTTAAAAAGTCTTCCATATATGAAAATCTTTTCTCATTCCTGTAATTTATCTGAGACAGATTCAGCAGGATTGTTTTCCTGTCTTTAATTACTTTCTCCTCAGCTCACCATATACTCCATAAACATATGAATAGCATGTTTCAAAGTTTTGTCATTTTGCTTTTTCTTCCTGTGAAAATAAAAGCACTGATCTGACTCTACCTCAGTCTGAAAAAGACGGTCCTTTATTTTACTCCTGCAAAATGACAGCATATGAATATAAAGACTTATCAAATAGTATTCACACATGAACAAGCAAATGCATGTGTTGGCACTGTCAAAGGAAGGCTGTCAGTGAAAGATCACATTGTCATAAGCCAAGAGAAACTAAAAAATGTTGAATGTAAATTTTGAACACATTTAGCACACAACCAACAACTAAAGGGATTTTCTATTTAAGAAATCTGAAATACTGTTTTTCATATGCCAAAAAGACATCTTATTGAAAAATTGCATTTATAAATTATTTTAAATAATTAATAGATGTTAGGGCCATGCTACAAAATGAAGCCATACATGTGCCAGATGTTTTTAAGTGTATCAGGAAAAGGTAATAACCCATGCTAAATCCTAGCAACATATTGAGCAGGTGAAGTCTATTAGCATTTACTGAAATATCTATCAATTATGCATTAAACCCATATGCATTAAGTTATAGATAAACATTTAATATAAAGCATGAAAAAATGTCCCCATTCCTAACCATGTGATAAAGATCCAGAGCATACTTTGCAATGTTATTATTTTGCAACTTTTACTATGGAGCGGTGTAGTACATGCCATGAGGTGATCTGAAAATAATATGGTATTAAGTATTTGTTTTACAGAGCTGAGAAAGAAAATGCACCTTGTTGTTACTCAGGTTGATTTTTAATTATTAAGGACTACACTGAGATCTGAAAAAAAGTGGAAAAATAAAAGGCTTTGCTTTTTCCTTTAATGATAATTCTCTCACCTGATAGCAGAAGTAACAAAAGTGCTGGTCTTCTGATTCTTCCTTCACTCTATGAACTTTAAAGCCAGAAGTGTACATTGAGGGATTATAAAATTTCCAGAAAAGTTCTTTCCCTAATGTATTTTGAAACGCTTGATGAATTCAGTTCTGGAGTCATCATAATATTTTTTGTTTACAAGACAGATTTGATTTCAGAATCTAAAAGCCCAATGCAACGAAATTTTCCCTTTCCAAGAAAGCTAGATAATTATATATCAGGATTATTATTTCACAAGTGATAAGGAAAATAGCAACTTGGTCAGTGTCATACAGGTGGCTGAAATGGGCAGGCAACCATGTATATTTTCAGCATAATTCTGAACAACGCTTCAGTATTGCTTCAATTAGCAAATATACTTCATGCTCAGCAAGATCTGTAAGACCTGCTGCCTCTCACTGAGCATGCTGAGCAAGCTTGGGTCCAGCATCAGGGTTGTGAAGTCTGCTTTGTACCTTGGATGCAACACATGCCAAAAGAATCCTGTTGAATCTCTCAACTACTATTCCTGATGTGTATTATTTCCCCTAATAATTTGGCAGACACTGTATTACCCATGAATGCCACTCAAAGACACACAGAAGGAAGAGAAATGTTACATGTCTGCAGATAGTCAGTTAACTAGAGTAATTTACATCTCCTGAAGTAGATATCCAGAATCAGGTGGTTTGTATCACAGAATACCAATTTCCCTTAAGTCATTACTGGCAAGTTGAGAAACTAGCACAGATTGATGTGTTAATGGCAGGGATGTTACAACTAGGTGAGATTAATCCTTATGCCTCTGATGAATGATGTAGAATAGTCTTGGTAGGACTCCTACAATGAATTGAAGACCTACAAGATGGAACTCAACTGTCTAAGACAGAGCTTCCAGGATACCAAAGATGTATTTTTGATATAATTTTATGTATTAACTAATTCTTTTGAGCTTCTTCCTTTTAATAGGTAGCAATGACTTTTCAAGAAAAAGAAGGCAGAGGACTCTCTGGAGAGCAGTACTAGCCATGCAAAAAAGAATAGTCAAATCAAAAAAAAAGCACTAGCAGAAGTACACATTTTGAGTAGTACTGTAAATTAATCACAGATGCAATTAATAAAGTAACCTACCTCTTCCACAATCCCATCAGCTCATCTTTGATCACAGACATTGGAGGACAAAAGTGACTAAACATAGGAGCTCCTGTATGAAATTGCCTGGGAAATGTAGGCTAAATGTCTTGCCTGAAGCCCTCTAAAGAGTCCCAAACACCATACAGTTCAAAAACTGTGACTCAGGCCCAAATATTCTGAAGGAATTTTCTGAAGAAGCAGATATATCTCTTGAGTCATTGAGAGTATATTTGGTCCTTTGCAATGATATAACATAAAAAGAAAAAAAATAGTTTAATATGAAAAAATATATTCATATGCATATTAGTTGATTCCACCAACTAATTCACTCTATGACAACGTAGAATTATTTCAAACTCTCAAGTCTAAATAGCTGACCAACTTTTTCATTTTGGAATCAGGAAGATTAGTAAGTCATAAACACCTGATATGGTTTTGTGTGGCACAGTAGCATAAAGATAACACATTCAACATTTTGAGAGCAGTCTAGTCTGGAAATGTATAAGATTTATTGAGTAAATCCTTTTAGTATATTCATGTAAATGTCATTTTTGACTGCCTCAGTGTCTCTGCACAATAGGTGATTGATAGATTTTGAAGCTGACAAGAAATTCAGTCAATGCTAATGGCAACATGGCAACATACTGCAGATCCAGAAGAACTCAGAAAAGAGCCTTTACTCTGTTCTGACTACAGCAGTATCTTAACATATTTAGCAATATGATGCAAGAAAATGTAATATTAACAGGCATGTGTAAATAAAACTTTTCTTATATAATAAACTGGTTGGATCTTGCCAATAGTCAGGCTAGAGGGAGTGTTTGGGAATATACTACTTATTAACATGCATGAAGGTTACACAACTAGTTCCCAAACACAAAATCCAGATACAGTCTAAATTAACCTTCCTTGAAAAGTTTCCTGAAATATATAGATTTTCTTACTAGTAGTTACTGAAAAAATGACCATCAGGAAGAATTTCAAAGTAGTGTGTGTGGTGAGTGTGGTTTACAGACTTGGAATATTTGATGTGGCTTGATGAAATAAGGAAAAATATTTGCAAAATATTGCAAAATATATATATACGCAAAAGTATTTCAAAAAAACTTGCAGCTGCTATGTAAGAGTCAATGTGGACTCATAAATAGTTTTAATGAAGGCAAGATACAAAACAAAACAAAACAAAACAAAGAATGGCTTTTGAGCCCTCTCAAAGTCAAATTTAGTACCTCTTATACTTTAGGAAATAATCCACTTATACTCACATGAAGATAGGACTTTTTTAAATGTTGTTTTGTATTTTAATAGTGTTGTTTGTATTAGACTAGAAAAGTGTGTTCCTTTTATATCAACACAGAACTATCTACTTTAAGAATGACCAAAAGTTGCTTAGGTGAGAGTCTTACTACAGTAGTCTGAAGTCCAGGTCGAATCAAAGTCTTTCATAAAACAACAAAAAAATTAACGAAACTACACAAGATACAAACTCCCCTGCAGGCTAGCTTGCCAGTGATTGAGTCTAGGATAGCTAGTAAAGCCTGTATTTTTCCCTTTGAGCAAACACTGATAAGCTACTGTTGCACCAAACAATCTTTCATACCATCTAGATCAACTGTTTGGTCAGGCCAATAAAACATCATCCGATAAAGTTTGCTGTTCTTCCTAGCTTTGTCATTCTGGGAAAGAGCCGATCTGAAGCAGATGCAATAGCAGTAGTCTTCAGAACAGTTCTTTGTGATTTCCTGACATGTGGTTTTTTCAAGACTAGCCTCAACATTTGCTTTTCAACTGTTAGGCAACATCTGGGATAATGCCTGGAGGCAGCTTTGTGTTAAGTCACTCCTCCATCAGTAACGCCACGTGCCAGAGGTTAGTCCAACATAGCTTATTTTACTAAGATGTCATTGACAAGCCTTAGATGCATTTAAGAGCCTTTTATGGTATTTAGCAGGTAGAAAATACAATCTAATTCAGAGCCAAAGCTGTACTACTGTTGGCAATGTCCTTCGCTTGAGGTCAAGCCATTGCATCCTTTCCCATCAAAACCTAAAAATCTTCTAAGTTCTCAGGATACTGCTAATGAGGTCATTGAGCTCAGTGTCAGCTTTCCGTTGCAGATTCTTGCATAGATGATGTATAAAGGTTTATGATGGGTACCTGGTGGTCTTCTGGGAAAGATGGAAACGTATACACCAGGCAATTATTTCTGGTTCTCAGTAAGTTGTCCAGTTCAGCAGGAGTTTCAGTATGCATCACAACACTGACACCACTAGAATGTCATTTCTCAGCAGAAGGTTTTTTTCCGGAGACAGCTATATACCATACTACACTGCATCATACTGTGCTCTACATTTTTTGCCTTTTGAGTACATACAGTTAGTCATTCAAAAGTTCTTTTTTTCTATCCTGCTCTCAATTCTATCTTTAGCATTTATTTTAAATTACTTTCCAAGCTTCAAAGCATTGAAGAGAGATAAGGAATGCAATGTTTTATTAAAAGTATAATAGCAAGGAGCCTTAACTTTTCCAGGAAAAAAAGAGAACATATATAAGCTGATGATATCTAAAAAGACTTTCTGAATGGTTATGGCTTACTTCAGTCTTCATGAAAGAGAAAATTCATCCATACATATATGAGAAAAAATGGGCAAGTGTTAGTCCATGAAACAAATGGAGTAAAAGAAAAATAGTAAAACACATATCAGTTAAATGTAAAAGATTAGGAAGATCACACCAATTTCTGTTACTGCCAACTAACAGAGATAATGTAATTGTAGACAAGTTATAGTGACCACTAATCCAAGGCTGATAAAAAAGTTCCTAATATGGATATAACAAGAGCTCTCAGCTGAACTTAAAATCCTTAAAATCTGAGCATAGAAACAGATCATATTTGCAGAATAAACAAAATGAAAATGGCAATCTAGGTCAGCTGTAGACATTTTCCCCCCACATAACCGATTTTAAGTCAATATACCTAATGGTCAAATTGCCTCCCTGTGCAGTACCAGCAGAAAGCAATTTACAGATATTTTCAGATAAGAGAACTATGGGAAAGGAAAGCTAAGTTAATTGTTCCACATTTCTCAAAATTTGTGGAATTAAAATTCATGAATTAAGAATTAAAAATTTTTAGCCAAACAATTTCTTTCAGACTTCTGATTTAAGTACTCTTTGACACTTTCATGGTTTCAGGTACAATGTGAGGAGAATATTTATTGAGACAAGTACTGAAATTACATTATTATACCAGAGATAATGAATGAGACAGTTTACAGAAGATAGAGATAGAGGGCCATGGTCAACATTGGTTTATATCCTATCAAACCCTTTTGACTAAATATAGGTTTCAGAGGATTTCTGTCAGTATTGAACATGGTACTGAGGTTCCCCTAGCAAATTAAGCTTCTGTTTTTTTTTGTGAAGGATAAAGCAAGATGAAAGAAAACTCTTATTCTTTAAAAAAAAAGTTTTGCCTGTGATATTTAAGACTTTCTAGACACAGATTCCTTATCAAGGCTGTATTAGCCAGTCAACAATTTTCATTTGCACTGATCAGTTGACAGAGTCTATCCTCAGAAGAATTAATCATTAAATTACATCCTAAGAGATACAGGAACAGCAAGCTCTGTTTAATTTTATGCCATTCTTAATTTTTCATCTCTCCTAGATGCTGCAGACTGTGTACCTGAGAATATTCATGCATCATCTAGTAACTAGACCGATTTCAGCTGCGGGAACTTCTTTCTCATTTTCTGTATTCAGCTACTCTGAGAGCTCAAAATGACAGATGATTGTTGCACAGTCAATTCTGCCTATGAATATATAAAGCATGTCTTCCTAAAATCAATGGGAGCCTCTGCTTCACATAAAAAAAAAAAAAAAAAGAAAAAAAAGCCTTTGCACTCATTTCTGATTCCATTTTTCACTATTTTAAATTGAAAGTAACTCCAAGAAAGTTCAACCTCCAAAAGACTTTATCAAACCATATCAAAATTCTTTCACTGTCAGGTTAAACTGACCAAAAATATGATTCAAATACTGTAGAAAATAATCAGCATGAGTGGGCTATCTTGGCTTTTTGATAATAACAAACATTTCTGAAGTGATACCACGAATGAAACACTGATCATTATGTAACGCTATTATATCAAAGTCTCTTTTCCCTGAAGGTTCTGAAGTCAGCAGAAAGATTTTCCAGGGTATGATCAGGGGTATTCTATTTTATATCTTTAATTCAATTGTTTTGACTCTGCTAAACTCCAAATAGTTCTATGAACTAAAACATCAATGACCTGGATGAGGGCACGGAGTGCACCCTGAGCAAGTTTGCGGATGACACCAAGCTGGGTGGAGTGGCCGACACTCTGGAGGGCTGTGCTGCCATCCAGAGGGATCTGGACAGGCTGGTGAGTTGGGCAGAGAGGAACCTCATGAGGTTCAAATGCAGGTCCTGCACCTGGGGAGGAATAACCCCAGGCACCAGTACAGATTAGGGGTCGACCTGCTGGAGAGCAGCTCCTCGGAGAGGGACCT
>JAVCKT010098173.1:0-10964 GCA_032273925.1 Rhynchotus rufescens
AAATATCAGTGCCCACAGAAGAACAACAAAAGAAGCCAAATTATATGCTGTTTGCAATGAGAAGATATATTTAGTTCTGTTTAACATATGTTAGTGATGAAGGCAGTGGATGTTATACTTTCTTGGATCCGAAAAAATTATGAGGATTAGCCCCTCTGGAATTGTTCTTGGTGTACCTCCAGGAAGATTCAGAAGAACCTGAATAAACTAAATACAATGGAAAAAGGAAAGAAAAAAACAACTGATTTATTCATTTTGTCTCAAAGATCACAATTTCTGACATCCACGGTTACACAATTTAAGTTCTAGGATGCTATGTTCAAATAGCATCTGCATTGCTCTAACGTAGTTATGTCCAGCCAATACTCTCCTCCTGAGTTGTGGTTTATCAGCAGATAAACTGAATCAACATATTTTATTTCTAGTATCTCCGTTGTGTCAATACACAACATATCATCCTGTAGAGAAAAGAATAAAGTATGGAGAGTGGCACTTACACATACACTTTGTGTGTAAGCACACTCAGCTTTTAGTGTGTGTTTAAATAATGTCCAAAAGAAAAGAGTTACTTTTTCTGGATTGATGCTTTCCTTAATCAAGGCCAGAAGATTCTCAGATATAAGGTTCCCAGCTGCAGAAAGACACTTCTCCTGCCACAGATCAGCCCTAGACTTTTGTAGAGTTGTGCTAATGGGGCCATGTGCCTACAGCTGCCCTGTTCCCATCTTCAAAATACGCTCTTTCTGGTGCTTCTGTAACAAATTCTGGGAGTCTTTCACATATTTTCTTGCAGGTGAAACCATACTTGAAGGGTAGATCACAGCCAGAAATCTCATGAATAGGGTAGCAGGCTGAACCACAGAGGAGGGAGTATGTATAAGAAAGCTGGGGAATGATGTAGTCATGAGCCATGTTTTTGCATGCACAGTGGATCATTTAGCACTCACTATAGTATATTTCTTGAAAGATGCTGGACAAGATTTATTCTTAGTCCTTTGCTATAGGTGGTAGCAAGTCAGGTTCCCATTCCTCTCAAACCGTTGGAAATTATGTTTTTCTTTCTTTTTACTACCAGTTCTCGATCCAAAGCATTAACAGTTTGCTCAGTGGTTATAGCAGTCTTGGTGACTTTCATCATGAGAGAAGAGAAAAAAAATTAACCCAAAGCTGAGCCATGGAGGTGGATTAGCAGTCATCTTCTTCTTCAAGCACATGAATCCTTGGTAAACAGGACTGGTATTAAAATCAACTGTTCTTACTAGAAGCTGACTGTAACATAACAGTAAGATGCATGTGGAAATAATGCTCACAATCCATTTTAATCTTTTCCTCTTCAGTCATGGAGTCACTGGTGGTATGAAACACACAAGGGCCTACAAAGTACCAGCCTCTCTCTGATATCCAAATCATGTGTCAGGCAATGCATTTTGCCAGGAGTGCAGAGCAGGTGCTGACCATGCTTCATTCTGCTTAGCCTGGGGAGCCCCTACATGTTGGATAAGCAGCTGTAAGATGGACATGGAAGGAGTTCAGTGATGCCAGGTTGTCATCTGAAAAACAGCTTGAGAGAGTGAAGAAGCACTGACAAGTTTAATACTGGTGTCTCCTGTGCTTCTGCTTGATGGCTAAAGTAGCTGCACAGGTGGCTACTTTGTTCAGCTGTGAGCTGGGAATCCTGTAGGCAAAGGCTTTTGCTAAGCTCACTTTAACACTATAGCCTCCTAAGCTGGTTTCCTGGGAACAGCCTCCAGCAGAAGTTCATGTACTTCCATGTTCTCCTACTGGGGATTAGGCAGCAGCTCTGCATTCACTGCTGCAGTTCACACACCTGTGAACTGGCAGGACAAATAGCAGTGCAAATGGGGTATCACCTCATGTGTATAGATGTGCATATGTGGTCCTGCTTCTGGAGAGTTATGTAGCATTGCCCACAGAGCAGTTACACCAGCTCTGTGCCTGCCTGCAGCAGCAGGGGCAACTTTAGATCTAGCATGGATCAGAGCTGCATTCCACTTGATGGCGGACTTAGTACAAGGTCTGATGAGATAAAACCATATTGAACACATGTGAACAGGCTTAATGAGAAGCTGTTTACATCATGAGAATGATGGGAATAGTTCATACAAAAGGCCCAGTAAAGCCATTCTGAAACTGGCCATAGCAGGTGCCTAGAGAAGGCACCTTCTAAGGCACCTTCTCTCTAAGAGAATCCTTAGAGAAGGATTATAGACTGTCCTGTGGTGTTAGATGTCTAAGCTTCCTTGTTTAGGGAAAGAGATACTACAAGGATAGGATTTATCAAAATTAAAGTAGATGCTTGGAATGCATCAGGTGGATATGGCCTTTTTTTCTCTTCAAGACCTAACTGTAAGCTCAGCTGCATCTGCCTCCTGTGCAGAAGTTAAAAGCAAGAGAGTCAAGCAAAGCTCATCTCGTATACCTGAAATGACTGGGCTGCACATCTGTTGTCTGTGAGAGTGTCAGCACTGCAAGCAGTTGGTCGTGGCAGTCCCCTCTGTGGCACCAGGGTATGTTGAGGAGGAGTCTCTGCTGACACCGATGTGGGACCTCTGGCATCCTCTCTGCCAGAGCAAGCTGCATGCTGCCGAGGAAAGAGGCAAGACAGTTGAGCAGCACATGCCAAAACCAGTGGAGCCCACCAGGAAAGAAAGGATCTGTGTTCTGTTCCTAAGCCAGGAAAGCAGCCCTGGCTTAGTAGGATTGCAGTAAATCTGGACTTCTGCTCTGGTCCTGAGGATGGCATGTTCCCAAATGCAATGTGTTTGTGTAGCAACCCATCACTAATCAGGAGGTTGGCATTAAGAAAGACATTTGAGGTTAAATGATCTCTTTGGACCAGACAAATGCTGTATATAGGCAGTCGAGATAAGCATTCTACAGAGTAGGGTCCTCCCAGGTGTCCTGTTGGATTCCCAAATCCATGTCAGAGATGCTCAGGATGTTTAAATACATGTTTTATCATTAAGGAAAAAGCTGCTTAGCCTGGAGGAAAGCAAAGAAGTGAAATCTATTATCGAATGACTCTTGAACCATTTGATATATTACGTCATCCACACACTGCTTTAATCAAAAGCACCGTGGCAAGCACTATGGACAGCTTACCTCCACTTACAAATATTTCAGTTCAACTTTCCATTCAAGTGTATCTGACAATATACAAATTTCTCTCATCCAGCTCATGGCTTGAAACCCAAGTTATTTTTAAAAGAATCTTCTTGGAAGCAAGAAACTGTCTCTGTAGATGGGACTTCTGCCAGTGAGCAAGGCAGCAGTGATCACTCCTGTGTCTCTTTGAACCTGTTTTTGATGTTGCTAACGTTTGACTGGGAATATTCTCTTTCATCTTTGAATGCATAATGCTGCAGAGTAAAATTATACAATAATGTGGATAAAACAGCAAGAAGGGAGAGAGGAGCTGAGAGACATGAGCAAATGAGGCAATATTTTCAGAGAGATGTGAAAACTGCCGGCGCACCAATGTGAGGAGTAATTTCCCCTTGGAAGAGACCAGCAGAAAATGCAGTTACCCAAATGGGGACATGATTCTACAGGCATAGTTGTGTCAAGTGAGAGCAAGAATGTTAAAGATGAAGATCACAAAGTCAAGAGGGAAAAATCTTAAGATGTTTTAAAAAACAAAAGCACCTATAGCAATAGAAGTTAATAGTGTTATTGGTTATGTTTCTTGTAGTAGTGGAAATACCTGAAGTGATGTTTTTGATGTATGGGAAAGGAACTGAAAGATGAACTTTGGACAGATTTATGGAAAGGAAGGGCTATGACAATAATAATATTAAAAATCCGTGGTTGAGTTATGAAATGCAGAATTAGTGTTTTTTTTTCTTTTTCTTTTTCCTTCCAAAAATATGTCATTCAAAAGGAGAAGGAAATCTGAAGGCAAAAATCTCCTGGGATTTTTCAACAGCAGAGGCAAAATGGGAATACATACTCTAGGTGTCCCTGCTTGAGCAGAGGGACTGGACTAGATGATCTCTAGAAGTCCCTGTCAGCCTCAACCATTCTGTGATTCTGCAATTCTGTGATATGAAATGAGGAAGGCTATAAGGGAAGAGGAGTGACTTATGGATCACATTGTTGATGAAAAGAAGCAGCTTTTGCTTTAACTGCTTGAGCCAAACAAGCCTGAAATGGAGCAAAGTAAATGGAGACAGCATGGTGAAGTGTCTCTCACAGCAGCAAAAGAATTATTGCATGTACCCAGAGGAAAAGGAGTTTGAGAAAAAGGAAGTTTTCAAAGGGGAAGAGTGGACAGTGAAGATTAGAAGAGTGGTTATGTTTAGATGGGCTTTTTGTCAGAAAGAGAACCCAAGGACTGTAAGATGGACCAATGCAGTGAAATGGGCAGTCTGTGGCCATGTTTTCAGAGGTTGTACAATGCCAAGAAACAGTATTCACGGCAAAGAGAAGAAGCAGTTGCTAAAGGAGAGCCATTTCTCTGCTATAGATGGAGCAGACCACTGGTTGAAACAGTTCAGGATACCGTGTTATGAGAAGCAGAGGAATGAACAACTCTCCTCAAGCATCTTCTAAAGAAATGGGAGGTCATTTAAAGGACAGTCAGTGATGGGATCAAGGAAGAGGTTTTAAGAAAGAGCAGATGGTGACATATTTTAAAGAGGATATAAAAGGGAGTATTTTCAGGGCAGATGTTTTCTTGAAGATATTAGAACAAAGCACCGGTAATGACAAGAAAATATGCTGAAAATGTATTGCTGCTAGAAGATGGTAGTAGCCAGACGGTCCCGATTACCTTGGTGGTGGCTGCAAAGATGAAGGGCAGCAGCAGGTGGGTCAGCATCAGTGGACCTGCAGCTGTGAAACAAGCTATGGATCCACTGTTATCTTGACAAGGGTGGAAACCTCTAGTGAGGAGAGTTCAGACCTCACTTGCCTCATCTTCTGTGTTAAACTCCACATGAAGTTCTGCTTTTGAACCCTTTGGATGAATTCACCCAAGTTCATCCACAGCCAAACTGTGAGAAAACCTGGTTCTGGTTATATAAGGAAGCAAAGAAAAACTTGTAGTGCCATTTGCTTCATTGAAACATATGCAACTTGGCAGCTCTGACGTGTTCTGGGAAGAACAGGAAGATGTAAGCTTGCCAGAGGCCACACTAGGACTGGGATTAGAGGTAGAGAAGTGCAGCATTTGTGACTGGGGCAGATGTTTAGACTCCTACATTCACCAGGAGAGAGGAAGTGAGATCTGTGGAGGAAGTGAGGAAGGAAGGTGGAGACCCACTGAAAGGGTTGACAGGATGATGACCTTCAGGATTTTTTTTAAATTTATTTGAAGGGATATAAAAAAATGGAAAGGCAGTAAGCAAAGGAAGAAATTGGACTTATAAAGCACATTAGAGATTTTGGAAATAAGCAGAGAGTGCCCTTTGTTTTTCTTGTGCCTTTTTATGTGAAGATTAAAAACTTGAAAAAAAACATTCAGCGACCTCATGTGCAAATTGTGGCTTGAAATCATCTGTGTGCAGGGCACAGAGGGAAAGCTCCTTGCTGGCAGAGGGAGGGACACTTCGATCCTGCTTCACAGGAGTCCAGGGGGACGTAGTGCTGCTTGCTCCACACCTTGGCCATGATGCCTTGACTGTCCCAACTAGGCCTATGTGCCTGACAGTGACCAAAGCGATGAAGCTCCTCTACACTTGAGCATCTTCCCCCTCCTACTTTACACATCTTCTTGAGTTTTGCACCTTATTTGGTAGGAGGCTTGGGACCCATCCTCTGGGGCAAGATGCATAGGAGGAGTGATAGGTACTGAGATGCTGAGCCACGTACAGGCCTGTGAGCAGGTGTCCAGAGTCAAAGGCATACAGTGGAGGCACATCCTAGAAAAAGGCTACTGTGCTGGCTTTCAAGAACATATGAAAGGTTTCAGGTTTTCATCCTAACTGTGCAGGATATTGTCAAGCTCAGCACCATCCTGCAGTGTGAGCAATGGGAGCCAAGACAAGGCAGGCTCCTACACATTCATTTAGCTTGGCTTCTCTATTGCAGATCTGTTTTAGTAGTTTTCCTCTTGGTACAGTACAATTTTTATGGTTCATTTTTACTATATAGGAATTATCCACACATTTTGGAGAGCACACTTGCCAGAAAATTATTTCTGTTACCTCAGAATGTAAGTGTCTTTAAAAAAACTGTTCGGCTCCTTTAAGCTTTAGAGCTGAAAACGTGGCACTTTGGAACAGCTGATGTCCTCTCCAGAGGGATAGCAGGATGAGGATACGAAGATATCAGGCAGTGGACTGATATTCAGGAGCATCCTATTTGCAGTAAACAGAACTGCTTTGTCTTAAATGCGTTCTAGCTAACAAAAAGCTATTCATCATTAACATTTGGGCAATAATTTTATTATTATTATTAGATTGTCTGAAGCCTGGCTCAAAATTCAGTCAGGCATTAGACTAAAGAATGTGTTTCTAAGAAAAAGTGTTACTGAAAAAGTGGTCACACTTTAATCCCTATTTATGTGGGGGAAAAAGCAGTCTTTAAATGAAATAAAACAAAGAAATGCCAGTTACATAACAAACATACTAATGACTCACTGCCAAACTGTTGGAATGAGGTCTTTTCTGACATAGGGTATTCACTTACTGATAGTTTGCCCCTCAATGACTGGAAATTCAAAACTATGATCATGAATAGTGAGAAATCCTGATATAGGAGATTGGAAGTTAATTATCAGTTATTAGTTTGTTATTAGTCTGTTCCAACTGTGTCTCCTCAAAAGAATGTGTTGGCATGGAGCATTGGCATGGACTGCTCCACTTCAACCAATGCCCACACTGAAATTTGATTGTATTCAATACTTACTTGCCTTTATCAAGTGCCTGCTGCTCCTAAAGGATGTGCTTTTTTGTCTTTGGCCATTTATTGCAGTGCCTACTAAGTGCTTTCCTCAGTTCTTTTCTTGTAATATCTCATGGTGCATCCATTGATCCTCACTAACTTATTTCAACTCATTTCACTTTTCTTTTTCTTCCCATCTCTTTATGTGCTTAGAGATT
Source organism: Rhynchotus rufescens (assembly GCA_032273925.1). NCBI lineage: Eukaryota > Metazoa > Chordata > Aves > Tinamiformes > Tinamidae > Rhynchotus > Rhynchotus rufescens. The sequence goes on from JAVCKT010098173.1 coordinate 7,065, forward strand.
TTTATTGCAGTAACAAACCTGACAGTATCATGTCTTAATATGATATCTGCAGTTATTGAACTGATGTTGTTTTCACAAGGGAATTTTGTTTCCAACTTTTAACAGGATCATGATCTAAGATTTGGACTGCAGCTGTTATCAGCAGTGAATGCTTCCCTGGATTGTAGAGCAAATATGAAATACGAGAAAATATTCTGACTGGAGTTGATTAGCTGCAATAGATGGACAATTTTGATTCCTAAAGAATGAAGACATTGCACTGAAATCTGGACATTCAGGAACATATTTCAAAATCTCTGCCAGTCATCTTAATTAAAAAAGCTGATTTTCATCTCCCATCAAGCCATGTCCATGGTGACTTGGAGAAAGAGGTGAAAGTTCTACTGGTTTGCCTCAAAGCAACTGAGAACATCAGAAGGGCCAATCTGAACTCAAAGCAATGGTTTCTGTGAAGTTCCTCCATTTTTACCCCTGCAAGCTTGCAATCATTGAAATAAAATGCAAGAGACGGCAGGGCTTGGCTGGCCTGGAATCCGAGCCACTCCAGAGAGCACTTTGCTCTTTTGAGGATATGTCAGATTCCTACCTACTCTTGTTGGGCTCTCTAAGCAACTCTTCCATAGAAAGAGGCTAAGGCAAGACACTTCACAATATCTCTGTTCATTGCATTAAGGAAAAATTCACCTTTGGATGAAACTGTTTTCAGGCTGATGCTATGGTAATGATTAAGGAAGTTAGTGAAATTGGTATATTTATAGTATATTTATACTCCGTGCGAGAGCTTTGAAAATTTCAATATTCTTCCACTGAAGAAAGAAAATCCAGCCAGTCACCTCAAACTACAGACTGGAAAAATAATGTTCATCTTCTTTATAGAGCCTCTGATCTGAGCCAAGATCTTAGTGTGCTCATCTTTAACACTATCCCAAGGGAGGCAGCAAATACTTTAACACTAAGGCCTGCTCACTCATGGATTTGCCATTTATAGGGATCTATTATATATACATATATACATATATATATATATACAGCTATACATAGATACATATTTTCTGTGCAATAAAAATGTGTTTTTTATTCTTGTACATCTGTATATATTCTTATTTCTGGCTAATAAGCCCTAAAGAGAACTCTCTTCTGCCCACTGACATCACACTTAACCTGTTCACTGTCATGTTATCTCCCACCTTGAAGAGAGGTCTTGGGTAAGCGCTTGTCTAAAGCAGAGAACAAGAGCTCTGGATTGAGGTGCCTTTGTCTGAGCTTGTCTCTTGTCTGTGCAATGGTGAGGCAGACACTGTCTTCTGAATCTCACTGCCTCTGCTGAGCTCTCTGCAGATGTGGGCTTGCTGTGGCACTAGGGAAGAGAAGAGGGTGCTGAAATACTGTCTGGGCCAATGAGGATGATTTTGCAAAGAGAACTTGAGGACTGATCTAGTGCAAGCCGAGCACGTAGTGGCCTATTTGGACAACCACAGCAAAGCACTGAAGCACTGAGGTGGTTACTGCGGTCACAGTCCACACAGTACTTTATAGCCTCACCACTGTAGTTTCTAGTTTATAGTGAAGAGTTCTAGTGGCTCCCATCCATGGTGGTCATGACTTTGTGATGTTGCCCTCAAGGGATGGAGCCAGGCACGAGGAATTTGATGTGTTTTCCTGCTGGCCACTAAATTGCAAAAGCTGGTGGTAGGTGACCATCTGCCAGGACATCCCCTTTAACAGTGCAGAGCTGCACAGTGAGTGGTGGCAGGGGAAATTCCTTGCTGACCGCTGAAGGAAATTTGCTCCTTTCCCTGGCTCCTGGGATAGCAATAACCTCCTAATTATAGAGATCGGTATAATTAGTGGGGATGGTCTCGGCCAACCCATTTACTGTAGACAACAAGTATCCAAGCCACTGGCCCACTTGCAGTTTTGTAGCAATCGTGCTGCTCCTACCAAACCCACAAGCAGTCATACCTTGAGCCAAACATTTTTGGAGGGATCTTTTCAGCAGATTTCTCAGCTAATGAGGCGCTCAGACCTAGGCAGAGTAACCAGTTACTCTCATGGAAATTGCTATTGCCATTTTTGAGTTGCCTGCACTTAATCTCAGGGTACAGGGTCATGTCATTCCTGAGCAGCTTGAAATAAATTATACTGCTGGCCAGAGCCCTCTCCATGGTGCTTCCCGATGCTCAGCAGGAGTGAAGGAACAGCTGTTTTCTCCATCAGGAGGGCCCTACTCCCCTTTTGCCCTCATTGGGGTGCATGGCCAAGGGCTGCTGCACCAGGAAGGACATCAGAGAGCCACTCCAGAAGCTAGTGGAAGACAGGGAAAGGGTTATTGTGAGGAAATTTGCCTGTTTGCCTTCTCCTGCATGTTTTGATGGGTGTCATCCATGCTGGTTTTCTGCTTGCAAACCAAGGTGACCAGGGCAGGAGCAGTTCTGCTAGGCAGCCTGCAGGTGGATTCTATAGACATGCATCTTGTTCTCTCCACTTGAGGGATTTAAGCTAGAAATTCAAGGCAAAAGCAGAATATCTGCAGAGAAAATGCTTGAAAACATGCAAAATAACATAAGTGTGAACATTTCTTTACCAAAAAATAGTCTATCAGGCTACGGAGAGATTACAAGCAGCCGCTGATTAAGATGTCATCCCAGAAGGGAAGTCTAACGCCAACCATTTCTGACCAAGCACCTGATAGCACCACTTGCTGGTGATGGGCATCCTGGACATGTTCACTCAAGGGATCCTGACGACTGGCAATATGTGTACAACATATTACCAATGTTCCTGGGGTCTGGGCAGTGCACTGAGGAGTCTAGTGACTGAATCTCTGAGAGAAAAGCAGAATTGGCACATGGTAGCAACAAGATCTAAAAAGAGGTCTTGAAAATACCTGGCCCTTGGGAAACCTGTAGCACAAAAGGAAGCGGGAACCTGCATCCCTGGGGATTTTTACAACTGTTAAACCTCTCTGCTTGCTCCTAACTGTGATGAGTTGCCAAATGTGCACAACAGAGTCTAGTCAGGATCCAGCTGTAAGCAGCTGAAACAAGGACCTGTCTTTGGAAGTGATAAGGCTCAAGGTGAGGAAGAACAGTGTCATTCTAGGACTTTTACAAGCCCTGGGTACCATCTCTTAAAAAAAAAGAGATGCTTGTTTCAGTGAATATCATTTCTTCATGGTGATATCCAATGCTCTCATCGTCAGACAATGTTGGCAAATACTTTCAGGTGCAAAGGAGGTAAGAGTAGGAGCAGAAGGAGGAAAAATCAGTATCTACAAACATGAACGAGGCAGTAGGAATGATGCTAGCCATTAGAAAAAGCAGGATTTCCAGCAGAAGCAGTCTGGAACAAGCCAACAATCAGGAAATTAACATGTATGTGTAGTATCTTTTCAAATGTATGAAAGAAAAGACAGGGTTTTCACTCAATATGGAGATTCATGAGGTGGAAGCAGGTGTCAAAACTTCAAAATAGTACCCAGCCAGCAGCTCCTTCCTTTGAAGCATCTCAAAATCCAGCTTCCCCTTGGTAATTTCAGAAGAGACAACACAGTTGCCCTGGCTTTGTAGTAAACTCACTGTGAAACTTGGTAGATCTAAATGAGTTGCCTGAACAGCACGTGATATATGCTAGTCAGCATCTCTTTATTATTACTATTACTATTACTATTACTATTACTATTACTACTACTACTACTATTACTATTATTATTTTTCCAGAGCATCAACAGCAATTCTGAGATGCCACAGAGGCCAGCAGACAAAACACACCATCCTCGGCCTAGTTCTTGAAGGCCAGTGAACTTGTATGTTCATGGGTACATGGGTCATTCCTCTTGGTGTTCCTGAACCTCTAAGCACTGGAACCTGAGATTTAGAGAACAGAGAAATAATTCCACCT
>JAVCKT010098174.1:0-10963 GCA_032273925.1 Rhynchotus rufescens
CTTGCAAGACACACCATTCTTTTACAGCTCCATAAGTCCAGAAAAAGAACACCGGAAAGTACCAGCTTGCGTTTGAATAATGTAGACCATATATATATATATATATATATATGTGTGTATATAATTTTTAATTTCAAGTTCTTGAGAGATGATATCTCAAGTGGAAAGTTCGGTGGAAAGAAGCTGGCAGGTAAGTAGAGGTCTTGAGAAGATCACCATGTTCCTGCATGTTTCCAAAACATCTCTTGGATAAGTCTTCTCTACTTGGTGCTTATGGTTTCCCAGAATTTCAGCCTCCTGGAGCTTTCATTGCCTGTGTTCACCCCCATGCTTCTCATAGGACCAAGGGATCATCTGAGAACTTTATGGTGACTCCAGCACAAAGCCAGCTTAGGCGCTCACCTCAGATCTGGGCCTGTGTATGGATCAGGCACAACTAGCTTGAACCCCTGGGCTGGGAGAGGTAGGTGAATTGAGGGAAGATTGGCAGAAACATGGGTGGAAGTAACGCAAAGCGGAAGCTTGTCCCATCTTGGTACTCACCACACCAGAATCTGGGACATTCAGTGAAATCATTAGGCAGTGCATTTCGTGGCTGAAAGGCGGTGCTTTGTGGCACAGACTGTAAGGAACTTGCTGAATTCACTATGAAAACAAACAAGAAAAGAACAACAAAAAAAAAGAAATGTGGATGGAAAGCAACACTTTGGGGGTGAATAAAGATTATGGATGTTTACTCTTCAGAGGTTGGTCCTCTGTTATACATAAGAACCAACATGTCCCTCCGACTGGAGGTCAGCAGGGAGGGTATTGGGCAAGAGCAAATCTTTTGATGCCCCTCTCTGGGCATGTGGCTGCTATGGATCTTTTATCTGACCTAATGCAAGGAATCGCACAGAACATCTGACTCGAGAAGACACCTGTATCAACTGCACCCCAACATGCCCTAGAGAGACCAGGTTTGGGCTCTGCCTGGTAGAAATGAAAACTGAGACAGAGGTGAAGTGGGGAGAAGTGGGATGGAAAGTTTCAGATCCTGATTTGAAGAAATGACTGTGAAAAACAGTATCATGTTATTCAGCAGCTCTTCTCCTACTCCATATGCACTCACAGCTGTGGACTGCTGCCATGAATATATTTTTTTACAAGAGCTTACTGCAAAATGTTGTGTCTGTTTTCCAGGACGAATTCAAATGAAATGACCTAGGGTTTTTTTTTTACCCCCTCTTTCAAAGTACACTAACAAAATACACCCGTATCAAACCCAACCAAAAAGGTTTAAAAATATTGTGGCTTTTCCTTGAAACGAAAATAAAATGTTTCCAGTCATTCCAGGCTAGCAATTCTTTTTTTTTTTCTCAGATGTCAAAAAAAAAAAAAACACAGTTGGAAAACTGTCTTCTTCATCTCAAAACATTTTGACTCAAATACTCCGCCAGCCCTTGCAAAACAGATGCATTTTGCTCAAAAAGCTTTTTAATTCTCCTTAGAAAGGCTTAAACAAAAACAGTTTGTCTAGATGTAGATAACACTTCCTCGGGGGGTTATTTTTACACTTTCTGTCCATCCCCAATCTCTCACAATGTCCCATGGCATAAGCTAAGATGTGACATGGGTCTGCTCTTGGAGGCACGACACAGTGACAGGTTGGGACAGCAGCAGAAGGAGAGATTCTGCTGGTCCCAGCAATGGGAGACCATGAGATTTGCAAGTCCTAGAGAATTCTCCTTCTGGGGGGTAGTGCAGCTGTGCAGGGATAAATCCTGTAAGGATTCATTGCAGGTTTGAATAGAGAGGAATTGCATGCACATGTCTATACATAGGGCTTATGTGAAGAACGAACTGCCAATTTGTACAATGAGGAATAAAAGGCACAGGCTGGGTAGAGGAGAGCACCAAAATGGTCCCTCCAGGAGGCTTGAGGATTCAAAGTGGGGTAGAATCAACAACAAGGCAGCTCTTCTCTGCAGAGCACTTTATGTGCTATAATTTCCATTTTATATCCCCTGTGTCACATACAGAGTGAAATAAGCAAAGTTTTGCTATGATTATTCCAAATTTTTATGATGGCTATAATGTTCTCTGCCTCTCACCTCTCTGCTGCCTTCCCACCTTAGTGCATTTTCGTATTGATACAAGTTGCCACTGTGAAATTATCCCTGAAAAGAGTTTATCTGCCACTAAATTGCTCTGAACTCTTCAAAAAACTTTGGCAGAACACTATGAAAGACCCCTCTTTGCCTTGAAGAGCATAACCCCTATAGCGCCCCTGTAAAGGGCTATGGAGTGTGGCTCACTGCACAAAGCTGTAAAGAGCTGCATTATATTCAGAGTACAGCACTATAAAATGTGACTTCATTCATCATCATTCATCATCCATAATGCCAAGGAAGACATTGAGAAAAATATGTGAGGTAAACTAATTTGGATGATGCCTTTTGTCAGAGAAACATATGTATGTTTGGACTGTAAGGTACTTCTTTGTGGTCAACGGAGTGAGCCACAGATGAGGTATGGGCCAATATTTCTCCCCTGGAGCTGCAAGGGTTGATGTCTGCATCCACTATCCCATGGCTGGCCACTGACTCTTGTACCAGGAGGAGATCTTGGCCTTCAGATGAGCACTTGATCTTCCCAAATTTGTGGAGTCTGATGTTCCTGGGCTATCTAAGAGAGAGGGCAGGTTATTTTTCTGTGAGATCTGGATGGATTATTTGTCTTTACTTTCTTCTAAACCATGAGCTCGGGTCACCTTGATGTAGGCGCCTTCCTTTTTCTCTTATGGTCCTTCGCCATGCCTCCCCATGGACAAGAAGATCCAAGATCTGCTGGGTGGTGTACAGAAGGGGGACAAACACCATCTCTGATGATATGTAACATCAACCCTTTGAACTTGCTTCATGACAGCATTTAAAGAAAGGACTCTGCCTTGGCAACGCCTCATTCTGCCTTGGGAAGATCCCACAGGGAGATGAGTGAACACCCAGCTCAGCAGCACTTGCTACTGCATGTACATCTACAGTCCAGGGCATTCCACTGCACTTGGTCAAGGGCATCTTGGGGCCTCGGGCCAGTCTTAGGGAATGATGGACACTAGATACAGGTGGTGATAAGCTGGACGAATAAGAGCCATAAGGTCTGGTTGACTTAAACATGAGAGGGGTGTCCAAATCCATCAAGGAGGAGATTCCCTGCTATTCCTCCCTGGGTCTGCAGAGTCCCATATACGTCCCATGATTCAACATGCAGTTACAATTCATACGCTGTGTGCCAAGTGCAACAAACTCCACTTTGCTATTTCAGCCTATTCGATGTGTTTTTCCACGAGCACAACTTAACATCAGTTTCTTTGCCAAGTGTGCGGCCTTCCCACTTCATTATGGTCATGAGAAAACCATTTCAATAAGAAAAACAAAGGAATAGATTTAGCAGCCCTTCATCTCTTCTGTCTGTAAGCACGTGCGACATTTGTTTGCAAAGTTCAACATAAGCTAATAACCTGATCTTGCTAAGATTTACACTCAGTCAAAGACTTCCATATGGGCTTAACATTAACCTTCATCTAAGATCTTTTCTTTTTTCTTTATTTTTGTATTTCAGTGTGCTGCCTGACCAATGAAATGCTCACCAATGGGAACAGAAAGACAGTCAGTCATTGATTGTCTGTTTGCACCAAGGGACAAGAGCTCAACCTGAGGAGTTGCCAGTCACCTCTCACAGGGTCCTCAGCATCTACAGTTCCCTCTGAAATCATAGGGATTACAGGTGGTCATCCTCATGCAGAGTTAGGTCTAGATGAGGTCATCTACAGAAGGACATGGACATATTTCTGTTCTATCCCTAGACTCTGGACAGACAAAGTCTTAAATACTAATAAAGACAAGACAGAAATATCGTGAATGCCAAGAAGGTATCTTTTAGCAATGGAGCCAGCAAATCGAGGCTATTTAAAAGCCAAGCGCTATGCTCTGCTCTTGATTCCCCCATGAAATGAAAGGGAAGGTATTTGTGTCCTGGCAGGCAGCCAGCACAGCTATAGCACCAAATCTCCCCCTCCCTCTGCGCCGGGAAGCAGAACAGCCGCTAACTCACATACATTCGTCCTGGTGCAGCAAGATGTCTAAGGACACGGACAAAGCTACTGCCTGCGAACTAGTGCCTTACGTGCAGATGGCCCGTGACAGATTCTTTTTAAGTGCCAGCATGCAGATTTGAACCTAATCTCACAGTGGTGGAAAAGACATGACGAGTGACCTCATTTTGAGCTTTTTTGCTCTGTATGGAATGCAGCTGAGCCCAACAGTGGCAGATCTGGTGTGAACATGGGGAATGTACTGTTGTTCTGTACTGAACTAGTGCTTTGTACCTTTGTTTTTTTCTTTATATATAGAATAGGTGTGCTTTTTCACCCCTTCTGCCTCTCCAAACTCCTGCACATCCTTCCTAGGCTTCCAGTGAAGCACCTACTCTTGACGTGAACTCTGCAAGTAAATGAGGCTCTTCCCATCAGCCAGCTGCCCTCATATACATCTTGCAGGTGTCTCACTCTGCATTAAGCATTTGCAAGTAGGAGGCTTCAGCCCACCTCTTCCTCTGAGACCCATCACACACAGTGGTCTGTCCATGTCCTGCTCTAGCACTTCTGGTGGACAGCCCTCAGACCTCACTTCCAGCAAGACACGTGTAATGTCGTTAACACTGGAAGCTATTTATTGCGATTTCCAAAATGCTTTACAATTAAAAAATTTCACTACCTGCATAAACCAAGTTGATGACCTACAGCAATGCAACTCCGTAGATGGCCAGAGATAGGCAGAGAGAGATCACAGATAAAAAAGTTCACACTGCCTACTTGTTTATTAGGACATTATATAGGATATCAAATCCGTATGCAATGATTTATAAATCATCTGCAACGATTTAAAAGCAGGAAAGGAGAAAAAAAATAGTGATATGGTCAGTAAAAATGTAGGATATATTTATTTAGACAATAGTAATGTTCTAAAATGATTGGCATTGTCCTCATATTTAAAAATATTTTACACTAGGATTTAAAAATATTTTACAACCAGGATACCTGTATAAATTTCACATAAAGAATCTGGTTAGGCACTTGATTGAGATTTATTCTTTTTTAAATTTATTTTTTCGAAATTACACATGGAATTTGGGAGCCTCCTGGCTTGTAATGAGTTATGTTTTCTGTAGCTAAATAGCTTTTGTCAAATAAAACCAAGTCATTAGTAATTACTCAACCCATGCCTTTACTAAACTCAAATCTATGATTCAACAAAACGACTCAGACAGTGCAGTAAGTTTCGCAAAACGACTGAGCCCTGAAAGTCTTTTCTTCAGAAACCAAACAAAAAAAAAAATCTTTTTCATGGTTGTAGGATAGTTCAACTCTCTATATTTAGCCAGTATCAAAATGTTTAAGAAAAAAAAAAGTCAAAAATAATTTGGGGATATTTATGTTCTTTTTAAAAAGCCCTCAATATTATTCAGATAATATTGTGAGCCACATTGCGAGGGAGAGGCAATTCTGCTCTCTGCATTCTGCTCCGCAGCTTTCGGGAATGCAGACCCACTCCTGAACGGGCTGAGATGTGATTTTCAAATTTTGATTGATCGTGACATTGAATGAGCTCTCCCAACCACGGCTGAACTCGGTATCCCTTTTAAGATACTGAGATCCCCTTTTAAGAGCCGGAGCATTTCTGAATCGTTAATCAGCGCAGATTAAATGATGTGGAAACACATGGGCAGCCCTGCTTTTAAACACACCAACTGACAGCTGCCATAATGGAGCAGCATTCTTTGTATTTCTACAAAAGAGCTTTCAAAAATAGCTGCTTCGCTAATACATGTTTTTTCCAGAATGAAAAACAACGTTCAAAGGCAAAATTGTACATGTGCCATCGGGTGTTTAGCACTATGCAAAAAAATATATACAGACACCTAACAACTTTTGCACTATGATTAAAAACGGGACATGGCTTGGATTTTGGTGGCAAGAAGGAGTAAAGGAAGAAATAAATGTGTATATTATGCTAGGTATTTGTTTCACACGCTGTGGAGTGAGCCGCCCGTTGTTATTGCTAGAGAGGCGGCAAGCGATGCAGGGAGATTGACTTTGCTGTCAAGATCATTCATAAGAGCTTTTATCTCTAGCCTAGGTAGGAGTTTTTTCCCCTTTCCTCTCTATTTTTTTTAAATTTAATTTTCGGGCAGCTTTACAAGACATGCGAGGTTACGAGAGCTCAGGTTGGTTCGCGAGACTCCGGTGGTTGCTGCCCCTTTGCCCGAAGGACGCTCCGGGCTCGGAGCTGAGCTCTACCAGCGGCTCCTCTCCCTCGCTCCACGGCGGGGAAAACCACGTCCCGCCTTGACAGAAAGGCGAGGAAACCTCATAGGAAACCCACTGAGGGGTGCGGGACATTCCCTGCAGGCGGGTCCCAGCAGAGTCCCATGGGGGACCTTCCCCCACTTCCATTTTCACGGCCGTCGTCGAAGTTAAACGACCAGCAAAGGAGAGTGGGGAGCGACGGGGCAGCAGATTTGGGGGTCCCAGCGAGATCCTCGGCTAAACGCAATCTCTGTGCGCACATTCTGCTTAGCACCGCCGTGGCCATTTCACCGCTAATAATAATTAGTAATAATCTCGTTGATGGGTTATTAACGGGAGGTTAAGACTACCACAGTGGCAAAGGGATGTCCTCCGCGCTGCTCGGCACCGGCAACGGCACTGGGGACCTGTGTGCCTGCAGGCCGGGAGCGTTTGGTTTTCGTTCCCTCTCTTAACATGTGCTGTCGGGGGCACCTCCAGGGACTGCAGGAGGCGAAATGCCGAACGCTGCCGCCGGCCCGGCCCCGCACGGGGACACCGGCACTGGCCGGCTAGGGGATTTCCTTTTCTCTTCTCTGTTCTCGTCTTCTCCTCTCTTCTCTCCCAACTCCTTTTATTTCCATTCTTTCTCTCTTTTTTCTTTTTTTTTTCTTTTTTCTTTCTTTTCTTTTTCTCCCTCTTTTTTTAATCTTTTTTTTTTTATTCGTTTCCTTTTCCATTTACGTTTTTTTCTTATTCATTTTCTTTTTCCTCCTTTTCATTTTCTTTTTCTGTTTTTTTTTTATCTTTTTTCTTCATTTTCTCCTTCTATTTCTCCATCTCTTCCTCTTTGTCCTTCTTTTTCCTGTTCTGTTCTTCCTTTCTTTTCCCCTTCTTTTTCGCTCTTCCCAGGATCCTCTATTCCCACCCGAGCCTGACCTGGCTGGGAATGACACTTCCCCGCTCCGTACGAGCTCCGACACGGAGCCTCCGTCACATTTCACATTTCTAACGAGCCCAGACTTCTTTCTTCTTGGCTACCGAAGACATGGGCCAGAAAGGCGTCCCTGGCACCTCATCGTCCCCGGGCCTGGCCAGGGACAACCCGTGCAGGGCTGCGACGCGCCCCGTGCAATGTTGATGGGTGGCAGGTGCCCGCGGAGGAGCAGCCAGGCTCTTGCTGCTGCTGCTGCTGCTGAGGTGGGGGTACATCCTTGTGCATTTCTTTTGCTCGTCCCAGAGGAAGAAACCCCCAGCCCCAGCAGCAGCATCCCGAGCGCGGGATCTGCATGTGCCGGGCCCTGGCATCCCCACTCGTGGATGGACCAGTATGGGGCATAAAGCTCGTCGCACAGCTCAGCTCAGGTGGGAGAGCTCGGAGGTTTATCCACACAGCGATATACACTTACGTGGGAGTGGGATGATATGTCGCCTTGCAACAATGGAGCAATGTATATGGAACAAAACGGAGAGCAAAACATGTAACGGAGTAATATATGGAGAGAACCCTATGTAGTGTATACAGAGACACTCATACAGTGCATATGGAGGGACCCTTATGTAGATACTATGGGTAGACACGTGCGTAGTGCATATAGAGAGATCCTTGTGTAGTGTATATGGACAGGCAGCACATATTGATAGCCTTGTGCATACGGACAGACACTTGAGCAGCATGTATAGTTAGATGGAAAATTCCTATTTACCTACAAAGTGACCCACAAACGCTGCCAAAATTCCTTCCCTTGCAGAAGGACCCGTTTGTCATCTGTCTGCTTTTATTTCTTTTAATAACCTTCTCCCCCCGGTTCCCCTTCCTCCCCACCACCCCCCTCCCCCAAATACCAGCGGCCCTTGGCAGCCTGGAGAGCCGGGCTGGGGGCGCGATGCCGTGCGCGCTCCGCCGCCCTGCCCGCCCGCCGCCCCCTTACCTGGGCGGCCGCTCTTCGGGCATCTCCGCGCTCAAGACCCCGACGGTGGCGGGCGGATTTCTCCCAACAGAGGGAGACAAAAGATTAACTCCGCGGAGGTGTGTTCGGGTGGGCTCGGCCGCTCCCCCTACCCCCAGGGAGGACCCACTCCCCCCAAAAACGCTGCTTCCCCCCCCCCCTAAAAAAAGAAAAATGGTAAAAAAAAAAAATAGGAAAATGGAAGGGAGAAAATGGAGGGGAGGAAAAGAGAAGAGAGGGAAAAAGAACAGGGAAAAGGGGAAAAAGAACAGGGAAAAAGGGAAACAGGGAACAAGTATCCCGGCCGCGGCACCCTCCGCACTACCGCCGAGTCCACAGGTTCCCTGCGGCTGGAAAGTGGGAACGTCACGGCTTTTTCGGAGCCACGGAAGACCTCGGAGCTCAGCCCAGCTCGCAGGAGGCTTGCCCGGTCGCCGGGGGAAGGGGGGCAACTGGACAGAGCCCCCGGAGACGAGTCCTGCCCCAGTGGCTCCGCCGAGGGCACGGGGAAAATCGTGCGGCGGCCGCTGCGGAGGAGACAGGGGAGGGCTCGGTTCCCTCGGCCGCTTTTCGATTGCCCCCGGTCCGAGCGCCCGCGGCGGCGGCTGAGGACCGCTCCAACTCATCGCACGGCCGAGACACTGCCAGGAGAAGTGGGAGAGAAGGGGGAGGTCGGGGGAAGGAGGAGGAGGGGTCCTCATCTCTCTGCAGCTCCTGACTGCTTTTTAACCGATCCGCTTCTTTTTTGCCGCTGCTGGTTCCAGACGGCAGCAGACCTCGCCAGGAGGTTGGGTGGGCAGGGGGGGAGCGGGGGTATTTCTCCTCCATGGAGGAGGCCCAGGGGTGTCTCAAGCCAGTCGTTGTCCGGGATCTCGTTTCCGACTCCATCGGTCGCAGAGCCAGGATTGCGCCCGTGTAACTGAAGACCTGCTTTGGTGGGAAAATTAAATATTTTATATCAATAAATTTAAAATTGCTTTTGTTGAAATTAAATATAATTTTATTTTGATTATTAATACACTTTTAAAGGGATCGACCCCTTCGGGCACAGTGGGACAAAAGGAAAGGGAATGGAGGAGCCCGGCCCTTTCCAGGCTGCGCAAACCACTCGGGTCACCCATGACCGGGGAGGCTTCTCCGGGCCCGGGGAAGGAGCCCCGCCGACTGGCATCTCAGGGTGCAACCTCCGGAGCAGCGGACTGTTCCAAAGGCATCGATGCCCGTAGCCGTTTGCGAGGCTTTGTCCCCCGACACCACAGCCACCCCGCTTCTTATCCTCCCCTCATCATTTTTAGCAGCTTGCAGAAAAGTGAGGACAAACTTTCGATCTGTTTCCCTTGGTTCAAATAATCCTTCCCTCATCCTTTCCACCTCTCGCCAAAAAAAAAAAAAAAAGAAAAAAAAAAAAGGAAAGCAACAACCCACATAAACTAAAATAACACCTCAAATCTAAGCACTCTGTTCGCCTCACGTAAGTTACAAGAGTCTGATATTATTATTATTATTATTATTATTATTATTATTATTATTATTATTATTATTATTATTATTATTATTATTTGGGTAAGAAAAGGTAAGTTTCGTTCCCGTCGGTAGCCGGAGGCTTCCAGGTACGATGCCCAGCTCCAGCTCGCAGAGGCCAGGACTCCCGCCATCGGACAGGGGATCTTCCCGGGGTAGCAGGCGCCTTCTCCTCGCTCCAGCCAGCGGCCAAAACCCCGATGCCGAGGCGGGGGACGGTGCTGAGGGCTCCGGGTGCCCGGAGCGGCGGGCAGGTGCCCACGGGGGTCAGGAGCAGGATGGGGGGGGGGTGTCCGGGGGGTGAGGGCAGGGAGAGCCTCCCCCTTAACCGCCCCCCCGCCCCGCCGCCCCTTCCCGCTCCCCGAGCTCCCCCGCAGCAGGGCGGCCCCGAGGGGGCGGGCGGAGGAGGCCGAGGCGGGGATCACTCTTCTCTCCCCCCCTGGCCAAGCTGCGTTGGGGAGCGGCGGCCGCGGCCATTTAGGAGGCGCCCGGGAGCCAATGGGCGGCCGGTTGGGGCGCCGCTAACGTGACGGCCGAGATTGACGTGTTTCCCACGTCAAATTGATCCCGGCGAGCGGGGGGACCGGCGGCCGCCGCCGCCGTCAGGCCCCGCTCCGCCGCCCCACGCGGGCCCCGGCGCAGCCACGGAGGCACCGGGGGGTCGCAGCCCCCCCGCCGCCCCTGGGCCCTCTATGCCGGCCCGCCCGCAGCTCGGCAGGCAGCAGCGGCTGGCGGAGCGGAGCGGCCCCGGCGCCGGGAGATGGGTAAGGAGCGACAGCGGCAGGAAACGGTTCGGGCGGGCCGAACCGGGCTGTGCCGCGGCTCTTGGGCTGTGTGTGCGGGCGGGCACCGGTGGCAGAGAGCAGGAATCCGACGCGGGGCCGCAGCGGGGCCACGGGGAGCACACCGTGCTGATCCGGCCCCGGTGCGCGGGGGCGGCGGGACGGGGCCCTGCGGGATCGCGGTCCTCGCTGCTCGCCCCTTCTCTCTCCCTCGTTGTCCGTCTCTTTCCCCCTTGCGTTATGTCTGTCAGATTGTCTCTCTTTCTCTGCTTTTCTGTATGCTTGTCGGTCTGTCTTCTTTCTCTTTACGTCTTCCTTTCCTTTCCTTTCCTTTCCTTTCCTTTCCTTTCCTTTCCTTTCCTTTCCTTTCCTTTCCTTTCCTTTCC
>JAVCKT010098175.1:0-10963 GCA_032273925.1 Rhynchotus rufescens
TCCCTGCTGGAGCAGGGGGTTGGACTAAATGATCTCTAGAGGTCCCTTCCAACCTTGAATATTCTGTGATTCTGTGAAAAAAGGGCTGTATTCTCTACTCAACTATGGCTATCAAGGATACTCTGCTACTCAAGTTCACTAAGTACACCGGAGTTTTGGAGAACATGGAATGAAAGCTGTAATAGCTCCATTAGCTTTTCTGCTGAAATACAAAATTTTTCCTATTCCTGACCATTTTACAGCGCTAGCTTGGGATTTGGCTACATTAGTGTCTTGTTTCAGAGGAGGCATCAGTCTGCTTTGAATCTCCTGCTGGGCCCCACTCCGTGGGCTTTGCTTCACGTTACCCTGCGGGCCTTGGAACGTGCGACCCGGATTCCTTCCGGATGACACGAGCGCAGAGATGCCGCCCTCCTGCCGATAGGGATCAGCTCCTCTGGGCCAGCCCAGAGCGAGCCCAAAGAAAACCCTTAAGAAAAGCCTGCAGTGTAGGCAGTGAACCCTCAGCACGACCTGTTGGGCTCCATGGATCCGCTCTAGGACTCACCAAGGCCGACTGGGTGCCAAGGTCCAACCCCAGCAGCGGGTTCCCAGGCCCAGCAGCTGGGGCTGGACTAGATGATCTCTAGGGGTCCCTCCCAACCTCAACCATTCTGTGACTCTGTGTTCCCTGCTCACAGCGGCTTCGGGCCGGATCTGCAGGTTCTCTTCCTTTAGGATGAGCAATGCACCCTCTTCTTGGATTCTATAGGCACCGAGGTCATCATTCATTAACATTATATGGATTGTGAATGCCCTCCTGGTGCGTGAAAG
Organism: Rhynchotus rufescens; assembly: GCA_032273925.1. Lineage (NCBI taxonomy): Eukaryota > Metazoa > Chordata > Aves > Tinamiformes > Tinamidae > Rhynchotus > Rhynchotus rufescens. Next base: position 814 of record JAVCKT010098175.1, read on the forward strand.
AAAATAGAGCATTTACAAAATACCATATAATACCATAACGAGATGTTGCCATAATGCAATATTTGGAGCAAAGGCAGTTTTAAGGGAAGGAGAGGAAGAGACAAAACACCAGAAAAGCCACAACCCTCCACTGCCTTCAGCTATGTCTGGCGTTGCCAGTCAGGTAACGCTGCTCCATCACTACAACCCGCATTGATTGCATTTTCTTTAGCAAAATAAACTTGTTTTCTGGGGTCACCAGCAAGAAAGCCAGGCCACCTTTGGAAGCACTTTAATGAGCCCTCTGCCCACCTACTAGCAAGATAAGGCAAGTCTCACACGTCTCAACAAGAAAGTCTGTGACCAGAGCTGGCCTCATTCAGTGCTCCAGGTGGAGCAAATTCCAAGAGACATTCTGTGGCTGCAGCTATTTTCACTGAAACACAAAAAGTGAGTAGCAAATGACACCTTGATGGAAGAGAAGAATCGTGTGAACATTTCAACAGCACCAAAAACACTTAAAAACCTTCCAGCTGCAGTCAGAAAAGGTGGGGGCAGAAGGGAACTCATTTTTTTGTGTGTTCTCCCTCAAAAATTGCAAACTATTTATAGGCAATGCTAAGCTATTTGGCAGCATGCGGTGGAAATTGGGCAGCTAACACAGTCGCTGGCTCAGCATCAACAAGATTCCTGATTTTAAGCACATAAGTAGTTCTATTCATGTCAGATCTTATATTTATGCTCGGTCAGGTATGAAGCTACTTGACTGAGGTGGCTGCCCAAAAGCTGCAAGTATTTTAGGGGAGCAGATCTTTAAATGAGTGGTTTTTAAGTGTAATATTTTGAATTAAACAGATCATGAGTATAGAAAATGAAGACAGTACTAAATCAAATGGTTCAAACAGTGGGTAGTGTCTTTTAAACTACAGCTGAATATATAGTAACTTAAAAAAAAAAAAGATATCCAAAGAAATAAAAAAAAAGGTATAAGACAGAAACTTGTAAAAATAACTTCATTACCAGTACCTTGAAAATTACCAGTACCTCATTATCAGTACCTTTAACTTCTTATCCCCTTTCATGAATACAAATCTAATAATTTGCTCGCCTATTTGAAATATTCCAATGCTGCATTGCTTAAAGCTAGGAAACGCTAGGGGTTTTCAGCTGTTTTAAACATCTCTTTTTAAAATAAAACTCAATAAACTCCTTAAAAAAAAAGGGGCTGTTCAGAGCCTTTGTACATATTCAGCAGTGCTTCTCATCTGAAAATCCCTTTCTAAAGCGTGAAGTGTTTCACATTTGAGAAGCTGAAGTGTTAGACTAGGGGAAAATTTTTATGCGTGGGCTGCTGAGTCCTCAGAGTAGTGGAAAAAAATATTTCAGATCTGATTCAAACTGCCCACATGCTTCATACTTTTATCTACTACAGTTGTTTTATACTGCTGTAGCAGTAAGATACCTGGGTTTGCTTTTGCTCTACAGAGATTTGGATCAATTTCTTTTTAAAAAAATTTCTAACAACAGGAACAAATGGTAGTAGGCAGCTATCCATATACGGCTGACATATAACATCTACAAAATACATCTAATACATACAGACAAGGAGATAAGGTAGGCCTCTATCAGAAATAAGAAAGTAAAATCAGGGCTCAGGTCATATATTCTTAAGATATAATACCGATATAAACTTTCTTCTTCATATCATTTGATTCCCTTCTGTCCTGCAAGAGTGTTAATAGAAAAAAATGAAATCATTATGAATAAAGTAATACTACGGCCATCACAAATCTGTTATAAGGTTGCAGAAATGATAATATTTTCTGCTATTAACCTAGGAGAAAGCAACGAATCCCTACCAAGAACTCTCAAAATGCCTAAGCTTCTACTTCCAAATGACAGCGTGACTCAGATTTACAACTGATTTTTTCCAAAAAGGGCTTAAGAAGTGTAGGAGTATCAATATTGCAGGGGGTGGAGAGGGTGCAAGGGAAGGGAAATTCATATGAATTTTTAAAGGGAAAGCAAACACTGCTCCGAGTACCAGCCCGTATGATTATTTACAGGGCCTACACCTCATGTGATAAATGGCTCAAAGCACAATATGCTAGGCGCATTAGTCAAACAGAATCCGAAAAACAAAATCATCTAATATACACCCAGAGAATGAGAGCTTCAGCATTGTGAGAAATGTTCAGGTTCAGCGGCTTCACAAAAATCCCCCAGAAAAAAACCTTCAAGTCCTTACCCAAAAGGTGGGTTAAGTCGCGCCATTGCAGGCGGTAACCAAAGAGGAAATTTCCTATTTGTGACAAGGGCAAAAAGCAGGGAGTGGAGCCGCAGTCAAATCTGCGGCCGCCGGGGTCTGCCCGGGCCCGGGGAGGCAGCGACGGGAATTCCCAGGCCTGGGCCCACGCAGCTCCCGCTCTGCCTCGGGAAGGCAGCAACGGGAGCTGGGATCCCACTGCAGCTGCTGCAACCACATGGGACTGGAGCGAACCCAGGCCCGCGCTGCGGAGCAGAACGGGGTTTGTACAGCCTGCTTGGATGCACGCTTGGCACACGTCAGCCCATTCGACAGAGAATCACAGACTGCTGAGAGAAGTCACACAAAACAGCACGTTTAGTTCATCGGGAAAGACAGCCCCACTTGAAAGATACAGTTGGGTTTTCCTCCCTTCCCATTACTTATTCCTAGACATAAATATTGGATTTTTAGAAGCTTTCAGGCTCTGTAATGCGCCTGGTTTTCCTTCGACAGAATTCAGAAGTAGAGCTAAGTTTGCAAGAAAGCTCATTTCCTTTAAATTGAAAAAAAAGTTCACAGAAACCACAGGCCTTGCAGGTACTTGCCCAGAGCTGTTCATGCAAAGTTTGCTAACTGGGGGTTTTAACACCCCTAGCTCCTATCCCCAGTGAACTCGAGCTCGCACGCAGCCTGCCTGGTTCTCTTTTGATATTAATTGGTGTGTCTGCCCTCTCTAAAGCTTCGTTAAGGCCAGCCTCCTTAGGAACTTTAAGAGGAGAGGGAGGGGAGAAGTCCTTAGGCACTCGCTCCTTCTGCCTGTGCCTCCCAGCATCTGTCAAACAGGGAGCCCTGTGCAAACATCCACGTGCAAAGCCCATGGCATTGGTATGAATAATTTGATCTGCTCTAGCTACAGTAGATCGAGAGATGTCACAGTTAATTTTAAGGTAACTACAACATATAGATGCTTCCATTCCTACTATAAAATAAAAAAAAAAATAAAAAAAATAAAAAAAAAACCACATAGCTGTTTCTCTACAGCTGTTTGTCAGCTTCAAAATCTCCATCACTGCACCAGAAGAGGCTATTAATTAGCTATGCTAATTCTCCAGACTTGCCTAAACTCTACTGTTGATTAACCGTAGTTAGGAAAGAATGAGAGATTAACTTGTCGGGACTTGCCAGCCTCACTGCTCTGCTCAGACCGCATCGGGCACCGCCTCTCTTCAAAAGATGACAGACTTTAAAAGGGAGACTGCCTGTATGAAACAAAACTGATTTTACTTAGATTACTAACTTCTTTTGTAAAGCAGATCTTAAAATAGCCAGGTCGTACTCCTGTGCGCACACACAAGTAAACTCATCACTGGTAAGAATTCTGTATGTGGCAATATGGTTGCTTTTAACACTCATGTGTTGAAAGCACATTAGTTTTCTGCAAGAAATCAATTGATAAGGGAAATATCCAGTAAAATTTGAAGTCCAGCAATATTTATTCTCTCTCCTATGTACAGACCTGCGTACACTTCTGCAGAACTCTGTTACAGCTAGTGCACAGATCACTCATTCTAACCAGAGGAGCTTCAGGAGGCACCACGAGCATTTAAAAAAATTTAGAAGTCTGTCAATAATTAAGAAAAAACAAGACAGCTATAAAGTTCTAAGACTTAAACAATATTTCTTTATTTCTTCCCCTCTATTTGGGAAGCAAATTGTTCTTTTTTTTTTTTTTTTTTTTTTCTTCCAGGTTATCCACTATGGTCTGTGATTGCTGTCCTGAAAGAACGATGCTGGTGCTGCAACATGCGCCTTAGCCCGTGTATACCTGTAAGCATAAACATTTAACCAGTTTCATGTCAGGCACTATCTTAAAAATAAATTTGTGAAGAGTTAGTTTAAACTCTTTAACTTGGCTTATAAGATTTATAAAACATAGTACCTGGCTATTGTGTTTCATAACACTACAAGTAAATATTCCTCCCAATTATAGCTCTATTATGCCAGGAACTGTACAAACAAGAAAAGCAACTCTTGCTCCACGGAGCTCCGGGTTTTGAGAGAGCTGTACACGTTACGTTGCACCAGGTGAAGGAAGGGATAACGAAAAAGTATAAAATGTAAAGCAGCAAATTGGGCAAGAAATCCCAGCCCATAAGGTGCTTTAAGGGAACCACAGCAAGAGGGTTGGAAGGAAATGGGTGGGATGGTTTTATGGACCCCATGGAGAGCATCTACCCAGGTAGCAGGAAGCATGGAAGGAAGAACAGACAAACCTGAACTATGGCAATATGTGGAAACTTTGGAAACCATTTGTGAGAGTCTGAATTCTACTAACTGTGCTAGAGGCATGCATAGAGACAGAAGGAAAGATTATTTTAAAACAATAATTGCAATATAAACAATATTGTTTATTTAATACTGCCACCTCTATGTGAGATGAAAAGATGGTGCACGTCTTGGAGTCAGGACACTTCTTTTCACACGGCACAGCTCTGCAAGACACTGGTGCCTTCGCGTCTTAGGGACGGCCATGCAATCTTCCACTTTTAGGAGGTCAACACACGAGTGCTGGGTGCTACCTTATTCCTACGACTGTAAGATGAAGCAAAAAATCTCTTTCTGTGGAGCTGACTAAGCATTTGACTTGACAGCCAGCACAGGCAGCTGCGATTCAGCAGGGTCCAGCAAACTTTCAAGACAGCCATCGCACATGTAACATTAGTCAAACTGGCCAGAATAAAACTAAACTTTTGTATTTCAGCTTCCTGCAGTCCAACTACATCCCTCAGACAGGCAAATTATCAGCAGGAAGTTTTAGATGTGTTAAATGAGACACGATACAAGTTAACTTAGTTAGCATAGGGACTTTTTTTCCCCCTTTTTAAATGAAAGGCGATTCTTTCTTACATAAAGTAAATGTTTGGATACAAGAAAGGTTGTTTGTATGACCCCAAACAAGGCTCCTGCGCTTACTCTCAACAGACAGAATTAGGAAAAGTCTCATCATCTTTGTCACAAAATGCTAAGAGTTTTTTTATATTAGAGTAACTGTAAGGATACAGGAAGTGTCCCTTTTTCTCCATCTTTCTCTCACTGCTTTTCATAATGCAGAATTTGAACTACATCCTGCCTTCCCTCCTCGTCATTCAAACACACACAGCTGCTCCTGGCTGTTTGCAGCCTCTGTCACCCACGTTCATCTGCTTAGGGCAGCAGAACTGATTTGAATTCTGAGCACTTTACAGGAAATTGATAATATCTATCAAATTTAGCAGACAGGCTTTATTTTTTATTTTTTTTTTTTTTTGTCAGATAAATCAAAATTTGGTGTCTGACTGCACTCTAAAGCTGCATGTTTTGAAAATTCATAGTAATGCGAAAGTGCAAATGGATTTCCAAAAAGTCAGAGCTGACCTTGAAGCAGAAAGGCCTGTTTAAAGAGGTGTGAATTGGTCCATTCACTGCTACATAATGTTACCATCCCAGTGCAAAGAACCACAGAGATGACTGACAGAGATGTCAGCTGCTGCTTCTCACCTCAACAGATCTGACGAAAGAGGCTGGGATCGATCCTTGCTCTGCGTTTCAACACTGTGTGATGGGGCTCAGCCCAATATCACTGTTCTCAGCTAACAATCCAGGAAAACAGGGCCTGCCCCCACGCCAGTTCCACCGGTAGGACTGGGAGAAGGGGATCGCGCAGGCACAAGGCTCCCCAAGCCCTCCCGGTCCTGGGAACTTGGCACGGGAAACACGGGAGGTTTCCCGCTGCAGCAGGGAGCGATGCTAGCGAAGCAGCAGCTCCCGGCGAGGGCCGGCCCGGGCAGTCCCACACAGCACAGGCACCCACGCGCTCGAGGACGCGGCTCCCGGGCAGGAGCACCTGCAGGAAGAGAGACCTGCACGTAACGAGGGCAACAAACGCCTCAGGGAATGCGAGCTAACAGGTTCACCCAAAACACTTACCACCATTTACCCCGACATCCGTATTTATAATTATCTCCCATTACACTAATCCCGACCCAGGACACTTTACCTCTCTCTTTGCCTTGACCAAAGTTCTGGCTCTTCTCACGATCCCTTTCTTGATCAAGAAACTATTTACATGAGTCATTAACTTCCTGTTTGATAAGTTTTAAGAATCTAAGAATTTTATGCTGTACTCCAAATGCTTTGCCAAAAAAAATAGTCTTAGAGAAGACGTGGGATCCTATAGAAGATGTGGGATCCTATAGAACTAGAGTCTTTCCATTCTTCCTCTGAGATTTCTGCTAAGAGTCATTCTGATGTAACCTGCCCTTTGATCATTTAGTGTTCATGATTACTGTCCACCTGAGTCCATCCAGTTCACAACCTGATACCTCAAAAGCCATTTCAGTCACTCAGTTTCATCTCTTTGCTGTTTTTCCATCTGAATATCAACTTCAGGACAGCCTCCTGTGGATCGCAGAGCACAGAAAGTTTACACAACTGCATATTCCCTCCAGCTTCCAAATACTTCTAACTATTTCTGGGACCTTTAAGAGAAACGTAACAGTCCCAAAAATCAATAAGAATTTCATGAAAATGAATAAATTTCTACTCATGTTGCAAGAAGGCAACTTCACTGTAAAATTACTTTTTACTAAATGTAAGAAAATCAAAGATGGGATATAAGAATCCTGGAAAAAAAAAATTACTTTTCTGCTTCCAGTAAGAGAAATCCACTCCGAAAACCTCTTTATATGACAGTGCTGGACAATCTAAACAGTCTGAGTGTGTTCACTTAAGAAATAAAAGCTTATACACAGGGCTGATTCTTACAAGCAGAAAAATAGTGGCACTTTGGGGATGACAGGAATCAGTTGGTAGCTGCATTTCTGGAAACAAGAAGGGAGAAGAGCTGAAGTTTTAAACATGGTAAGTAGAGGAACAGGCACAACTCTACGGGTAGCTTTTTTGCTGCTATGCAAAGAAACCTCCACCCTTCCCAAGGGTGTCAGCAGCAACTCAGCAGGTTATGGGCCCCCCTCATGCTTTACCTCCCTCCTTGAGCATCCGCCAGCCTGCAGGACTCTGCACACGGTGGGGACACGTTAGGAGACTTGGGGCATTTAAGTAAATGGACTCTCCTGCCTACACTGAGAGAGCAGAGGGAAGGAAACTGCTTTAAAGAGCAATTCAGATGACTAAGTCAGACACTGAATCCTGGCAAACATTAAATAATCCTTCCTCTCCCTATTGATTCTGCTGTAAATTAAGCAACACCAATACTCACTTCATACTTGAACACAAAATCAGCAGCAGACTCTACACTCACACACATCTGCAGAACTGCTATTTATTTTCTGTGCTTCAGTCCACCCTGTAAACAGGAATACTTTATAGGAATGCTATCTGTGTGGAGGGTTATTAATCTATCTTAATACTTAAACTTCAGACAATAAAAAGCTCAGACAACTTATTTTAAAAGAAAAATATTCTTGCAAGGTTTGTTTCCAAGCATGTCCTTTCAGTAAGACCCAGTAAATTTAGATGTAAATTAAGTTTATAGCATCCTTTCAGGATAAGGCCAGTTTTGAGAAGGAAGCTCAGTACCAGCACTGTGCATCACTGCTTGATACACAAGAGCCCTTTGACCAAGAGATGGCACATATGAAGTAACAGCCAACTAGGCAAAGAAACTCAAACAGCAGCTATTTGTAAGCAACACCCAAACCCAGCCACTGTATGAATGAAAGTATTTTTTGAAGAAGAGAAGAATAGTTTGGAAGACAGTTGTGAAGAGATACTAGTATTTTGTGTTAATACCATTTACTGAATTTGACAGACAGTTGTATTCTTTTGGCAGTAGCTTCCTTGCAGTTTGCATGAAAAACATTGTTACATTTGTGCACTGATGAAAGTAGATTACAACTCTCAATTCCTCACTGGCAACTCTGTCTAATGAATAATAATAAGCCATAGTTTAAGGGCATTGGTTTCATTTTGTATTTGCTATTCAAAAAAGGAAGAGAATATCACTAGAAGAAATACAGTCCACGCAAAGAAGTATAGAGGAAGTCTAGCATATTTCATGGTATCTAAGCTTCCCATTAAATTCTTCATCTTGCACCGACACTACATATATATAACTTTCTAAAATTAGCAAGTCCTTTCAAGTTGATATAGATTGCAAAACTGAAGAGCAAGACCTATTTGTAATGAAGTACAGACTACAAAGAACACTTACATATTGCTACACTGTTTATACTTCACAAGTAACACCACTGATTGCTACCCACTTGACAATTATTTGCTTGATTTTTCTTTCTACATCTACAGACACACTTTGAGGCTCAACACTGCCCTTATCAGAATTTTTTAATATGGACTCCGTTATTTTACGTGTTAGGGTCTCACGGCAATTTGATTTTTCTTAAGATCTATATAGTCACCTGTGAAATACATCACCAGGATCAGTCCCCAGAGGGTAGCTCTTAGGCAACTAAAAGACTTGTATAAATCTCATTTCTCTTAGTCTTTTTCCTCTCAAGAAAAAATAAAAATCTGTATCTATCTAGCATGGACCATCTACAACAGAGATGGATAGAGATGGATGGCCTCCGGTGATCCCGAGTGTTCTGCAAAATATGAAATGAAAACATTAAGAGTTTTGGTAAAATTTTCAAATGCAAATTTTTAATAACCATACTCTGAAAGATTCATAAGATCAAAATAAATTTCATAACATAATGCTGAAATTTCAGGCAACTTTTTTTTTAAAGCATCTAATTTTCATTCAATCTTACTGAGGGCAGGAGTAAAATTTAAACTGTTCACAATGAAGCACAGTAAAGCCACAGCAAACTCCACACGCAGATATCCTACTAAATATGCAAACTGACCACAGGACCTATCCGTACTTGCATAAGATCCTGTGCATGACAAAAAAATGGAGTTTTAGCTTGATCTTGTCAACTTTCAGTCGCACAGGAATGTATGGATGAAGTGAATGACTTACAAAGGTCAGTTAAAGTAACAAGAGACCTACTGCCACCTTAAGCACATAGCAAATTAAATTGATTTAAAAAACAAAGTTGTGTAATGATAATAGAATCTCTTTGCCTGCTCCGCACACATACATAAATCCAGCATCTTGGGAAGCTTCTATCTAAGGAATACAATACTTTATAACATACATGCATTTTTAAATAAGATGTCCATGCCATGAGGAGGTTTGTTTCATTCTGTGTTGTTACAACAGAGATCTAAGGAGGACATAAAAACACTTCAAATAGAATTTTCTTCTTAAGGAATCCAACTACAAAAGAAATAACAGGCAAATTAGGCTTTAACACAAAAATTCTTGCTGTAATATTAAGGGTAAAAATATATATTTAAAAGTCCTACATTTCCTACATTTAGAGACAGACATTCCATTCTATTAAAAGCCTACTTGTTAGCAAAAAAAAAAATCAGCACTTGCTCCTACACCCTTTTTAAAGAAAGGCACTGAATTTAAATTGGCATAAAATATGACATAGCACAGTAACAAGTAAAAGATCAATTCCAGACATAAGGCCTCCATGTTCCAGCTCTCTGTAGCTGCTGTTGTATAAAGCATATTGTTCAACTATTATTTATAAACTATGATCCACCTCTTACAACTTTAAAGCTGGGTCAGACCTTCCCCATCATTATCCACCTTGGAGGTGGAAGGGGGCACTGTTTGATGTGGCCAATTTCCTTGAGTAACACACACAGAGCTGAGAAACGTAGATATTTATTTCAAAGTTGGAAGCTTGGAGCATTTCATTTTTTGCTGTACATGTATCTCATACAGGCATTCAAGTAGGATTCTGGAGTGAATTCATCTTAAAAAAAATTCACAGAATCACAGCATGGCTGAGGTTGGAAGGGGCCTCTAGAGATCATCCAGTCCAACCCCCTGCTCCAGCAGGG
>JAVCKT010098176.1:0-10960 GCA_032273925.1 Rhynchotus rufescens
ATCCTCAGGCTCTGATCAGTTTGCAAGCTTCATTTGTCAATCAGCTGCTGTTTTAAGAATGTCTTTGCCATGATTTTCTTCATACAGATTCTAAACTACAAACTCATAATGTATTATTTTCTATGACAGCTAAAAATAATTAATATTGCTTAAAATCCTATGTCATAAGTAATTGTTCTAATTGTTCCTGGGATTTGGAATCTCTGTGGGAGCTGCCAGTGCTGGAGCTGTGGGATGGCTTGATGGCAGTTACTGAAATGCAGTTTATAGTGTGGAGATCCTAGCTCTTTATTTGCTCCATTTGAATAGGGCTGGCGCTGCTGAACTAGGTAACTCGCTTCTCATCACAAATCTCATGGTAATCTCAAAGATTTCAGCTGTATCAATTATCAAGGACTCACAGTTTTATCTGTAGTCACACGGAAATAAAACTGTGCAGCTGTAGCAGGCAACTGTTCCAATAGCATCATCATAATAGTAAGGAGAAATATTAAATTACAGAAATACGTGTGTATTTCTATACTGGCGTTTAGTGTTGAATGTTAGGAGTTTAAGTTCCTTTTTGCGCAATAAGTTTGGATTTTACTTTTCCCTTCATATTCAAGTTTGTAAGGACTTTATGTTTTAGTTTTCATCCAGTACTTTAAATCTTATTTTTGTCCTGACATTTGTCATAAGGTAGAACATTGTGAACTTTATTATTGGTTGGCTTTTGTTACTGTTGAGAAAATATTTTCTCATGTGTAGTCTGGCTTCTTATTTGGGACAGATGATCTTTAGAACTATGAATGTGGAAGGGAATAAATGAGCACTTGATTAAAAGCACTTTCGTGGGTCTCACTAGAGTTGTTCTGGAAGTAACCGTCTCATTTCCTGGGTTGAGAAAAGAGACAATTCCCATTCACCTCATTCTCAACTTTACCACCCGTGTCCATGACTGAAACAGAACCTATAGTTTTTGCTTAGAAATGACCTAGGCTGTGGCATCTGCTGCAGTGTATCGATTCTTCTGTGAGATCAAGGGAGGTTGTCTATTCCCCATCCCTCACACCAGTAAGACATGAAGAAGAAAATTCCTCAGCACAGACTGTATTTTTTTTTCATTCTGGTTGTATTTTCCTCTGTTTCTTTCTGGATTATGTAAGGAAGCTCATATTGAAGTTCGAGCAAAATTTCAGAATCTATAGTTTCACTTTGAAAACTTTTATTGCCAGTGAAAAAGAAAAAAGTAGAAAGCATCCTACTTTCAGTGTAGGGGAAGGAGGGAGAAGAAAAAAAGTGCTAAGGGCGTTGTACTAATCCTTAAAAATTACATATTTAATAAAGTGGTAAGGGTTTTTGTACTCTTAAGGAACCCCCACCTAAAAGGAAAGAAAGAGATGATGAAAGAGAGTGCAGATAAAAGGCTAGAACAGGAATTCTTGAAGTAGGAGATTTGTTTTTTGGTCAAGAATACTTGAGAAACTCATCTGTGGTGTATGACTTTGATCAAAAGTTCTTTTTCTGTGACATGTTAGCTTCTTATATAAATTTTCTTCCTTTATGAGATGAGCTGAATGCTCTTAGATGTAAGGTGCTAAGGGATAAATACTTCCAATCTAGGTTATTAATTTTAAGAAAGAGTAAGAATAAGACAGGAGCAAGAAATCTTCTTAACTGAAACCGCTTAGAAAATGCACATAAACTGACTAATATTAGGAGTCTAAATTAGAAACATAGTATTTTGTAGTCCTAATGCAAGTCTTCAAAAATGGAAAACAATCCTCTTTCATTTAAGCAATGAACTTTGCAAGGTATCTCTCTGAAACTGCCCTTTTACAAGGAAGCAAGGAAATAGATCTCTAATATATGAAATATAAATATTTCTTTGGAAAAATGTGCATTTCACATCTTTCCATATATCCTATTTATGTTCCTATTTCTTCCTATCCTATCTATGTATTGTATAGATAGGTAGTATATAGGTACTAATATCTTCTTTTAAAAAATAAACATCTCCTAAAATAGTCACAATACGTGACTACGTGAAGATGGGAGTGAAGGTGGTTCCAAGTTGCTTCTACTGACATTAGATGCATCCTTGGTGGATCCTGCTGCCTGCCAAGTTCCTGGAGCTCAGAGCAAAAGGCACCTGACAGTGGAAGAAAAGCATGGAGGTGTTGATGGACAGAGTGTGGCTTGGCCTGGTACCAGAGGAGCTTTTGCTGCACAGGTGCTCACAGAGGTGCGAGAGGTCAGGCCGTGCAGGTTGCCCTGGCTGGAGGCAGTGGCCAGCAGGAGGGAGACTTCCCGTTACGTAAATCACCAAAGAATCTGCTTTTAAGAGGAGCATATGATGCCAGGATGAGGTAGATTTAAGAAGAAATTGCCAGCTGACAGGAAGAAATGTAATGTTGCTTTAATGGTTTTTCATTTTGTACCGCCTGTAGATCTAGCTTTTGGAGATGCGTGGATTAGCCATGTAGGTCTTTAGATACCTACCTGCTTTAAAAATGCATAAGATGCATGTAAAATGGCACAATCTTTCGCTTTAGGGATACACAAGCCCATTTATTTGAGACTGTTAGAACTATAGGATTTAGCATGGGCCGCGTTGCTCTGGTGTTTTTAAAAACGATGCATTTGCACATGCCAAATTAACAGGGAGTTCAAAGGATCTCTATCCACAGCACACGCATGTGAAATACATAGGGTAAAACTACTTTGAGCTAAAAAGGAAAAAAAAATACTAACAGATGTGATGTAAAATGAATAAAAACTTAGATATTGCTATCTAATTAGCCCATCCTTTTTATTCCTTTTGCTTTCTTCCTCGGTTTTTGATGCTGTGGATGTAGGTAGCTTAATGTGCAGATAAGAATCCAGGACTTTATTTTCTGCTTTGTTTTATCCGTGGCAATTGGACAGATAATCCCAAAGGGATCTTTTCTGTTATGGATTATTCCCAATGAATGCCCCTAGCTGTAAGCACTCTGTGGCAGTAAGGTTATTGCAAAATGGCTTTTTTTTTTTGCCCTTTGAAGTAGAGCTGTAACACCGAAAATAACTTTTATGAGGCCTTGTGGGAATCTTGTTCTTTATGAAAGTTGGTGATTATGTTCAGAGGCGGGAGTAAATGTTCCTGTGAACTTCTTGAAAATAAAAGGAGTCAGGGAAGGCAATGAGAGCATCTGCAGCTGTAAGGGTCAGGCCCTCTGCCCTGTTTGGTTTGCTGGATTCCCTGCCCAGTTCTCACCCTGCACCCAGCTGTACTAGAGCTCGGTGCCAATGCTCAGTACTGGCAGGCAAGTGTTGGATTTTGGGCATGTTCTGGGCATTTTCTCTCTTCTGTTTTGAGTGATGAAGGCAGTGCAACAAGGATCTAAAGAGACATCTATATCTAGTCCCTCCTTTCTTGTATTATTTAGTCTTTCCCTCAAATTGACCTCCGCCTTTGGTGCCTAGAGAGCTTTTACAGCTTCTTCTACAGCCGAATACTCAGGGGCACACGCTGAAATTCTGTTTTCCTCTTTCTACACATGCGAGGTGCAAATAAAGCCTTTTCAGAGCAGAAGAGAGCAGTAATGTATACCCGTGGAGTAATACATCTAGCAGAGTGTTTCAGAATACGCAGTTGTGCATGGGTTTTGATAAAGCGTTATTTGGCAGCAGAGGAAAAGCAGTGTTGTTGGAGACCTACTAGGGAAGGCCAAAGAAATTCCTTGTAGTGAAAAAGCTATGAAAATCATCAGGAGGTGATGAAAGATGCTGTGTTATCTAAATTCACTTTGAATGATGCCTGAGTGTGTAGGACGGGTATTTTTATGGGAGACCTTTAAAAGATTGGGAAAACTTAAGGAATCTTTTAGTTGATTTTTTTTTTCTTTTTTTAATGAAAGTAATTCATCTTTTGAATGTGACACAAAGCATTAAGTAGTGTCTGTCGGGGCTGCTAATGGTAGCAAGGGCTGGGACAGGCCCTTTAGAGGCTGAGAGGTGGTAATGGTGTTAAAACAGAAGTCCCAGTGCAGGGAGGGCCTGGTTGGGGTCAGTGCTGGAGCTGCAACATACATTTATGGTTTAATAAGAAGGGACCAGACCAACTGATAAAAGATAGAAGAGGGAGGGGAAAAAAAAATCTGTTGGTTCTGGATGGAGGAAGTCATCTCTTTAGGCCTTGTAGCCTATGAATTTCTCTCCAAGTTCCTCTTGGGCCTTTATTCTCTGGTCACTGGAAAGAGAATTCCTATACATTTCTATGCTTCTTCCTGAGGCCATGTCATCAGAACAGCAGCTTTCCCTGCGCTTCGTGGCCTGGTGGAAATGCCCTGTCAATGTTCCTCACACTGGAAGCTTCCTTGTAACATTGAGCATGAAATCCCCTGGCTGTGCTGAGAGCAGCCGGACGATGACTGCTGCTTCAGCAAAGCATGAATTTCATTTGAAGCTTCTAGTTACTTTCCATAGCAAAGAATGACATTTGCTTTCTGAACTCTTGCCGATTCTGTTTTTCTCCATCCAGAATTTATGTGTTATGAACAGATGCTTTTCCTTCATCTTTTTACAATCCAGTTAGAGAGGAAGTTAGTAGCCAGAGAGTGGTTATGAATAAACTTTCTGTGAAGCTTTCTTGCAGGTGAAAGCTGCTGCACTGATTGCTTCCGAGACTGATACCCTCTAAACAGAGACATCCAGCACCAGGGCAGACTTCATGGCTGCGCTCTCAGTCATGTCCCTTTGAAGGTGATGGATTTTAGTGCCACATGGAAAGTTAACCATGTATTAACAAGTCCTAGGATTGATGTGTTTCAAGCCATGAATTCGGAGAGAGGAGGGCCTTGGATCAGCTTTAATTTCTTTGTCAGCCTGTTTGCTGGGTGTAGGTCTAAGGACACTGGCTGTTTCAAGCAAGCACTGTCAAGCACCTGGCATTTGTGCCATGCGTTAGCAGTACATGAGGAGCTCCCTATCTGTAGGCTGCTGTATCTCAGGCCTTGGGAGGGAAAAATAAGCTTTACTTTGTGTTCATTGACACATATGTATGAGAGAACTTTGGCTCTGGAGCTTTGGCACAGGAGCCTTGCAGAAGTCTAATCCTGTAGACTTTATTACTGCTGCAATAAGGCAAAACTCTTCTCCACGTCGGCTGCTAATAGATGTTGCTCCTGGCTCTTAGGTGATGCATTATTGGTCATCCCCTACGTCTTCATATTTGCACATTGATGGAGCCCTTATTCATCCAGCCCTTGAGAGAGAGGGAGCCACCGGTGCAGAAAACAAGTAAATTCTACTGCTTGCTTGACATCACCAATCGAGTACTCTGCTGTCAGAGAAGGTAAAAACAGGCACTGAAGAAAGACCATAAACTATAGATATTCTTGTGCTGGAAACAAACTTTGGAGTGCTTTGAAATACATGCTGTATTTTGCACTGTATTAGTAGAAGTGGGAGATTGCATATAGATAGCTCTTTCCAAGAATGAATAAATGTTGTGCATCTGCTTCCATAGGGACTAGCTCAGGGTATGAGACAAGTTCAGATTCGTGCAGTTTTGACTGTATGATTGCAGGAGAGGTAGATTGGCTGCTATGTCTTTGCGTGGCAGGTTTCAAGAGGTTCCAAAATCTGTGTTAGCCATTTTTTATACTATAAAACCATAGTTTTATACCTCTGTGTGTGTGTGTATGTGTGTATGCATGTTTGTGTATGTTTTATGTTGGTTAATCCTTTGGGGCAAACTTTTGTGGTACTTTTATCATAGAAAAGCATGTATATAGCTCTCTTCACTGTCCTGCACTACTGCTGATATAGTCTAATAGCATGTGATCTGGGGACTGCAAGTATCTACTGTTCACAGTGTGTCAGGCTGCTATTGCTTCAAAAACTTACAGCAATTCACCATTCCACACTTTATAACCCTTTCCTAATAGCTCTGTATTGGTGTTCTTGCTGCTTTCTTCAACCTCATAGGTGCAACAAGGATTTACAGAACATCTATTCCACCAAAGTTAATATCTATTAAAATTATACACCCTGCTTCTGTTGGACAGGAAGTGCACAGCCATAAGCAACATGAAAATCATATCGAGAGGAGTTTCTGATATTAATGGGAATGTTGTGGGCCTTTGACCTCAATTTGAGTATCCAGATTTGGAAATCACTTCCCAGTGAAGCAATGTAATTATTACTATTCTGTGGGGTTTTATTGAAACGCAGTTAATGGCAGTAGTGCCCTCGGAAGGAGGTAATGTGCACCTCATTAGAAATTCCATTTTTCCATGCTACAGAGATCGTGGCACTTGGCATTAAAAATGTGTCTTAGTAATCTCTTCATCACAACAAGGAGCCTTTTTCATATGCTGTCACTTGCTTATGATGCCTTTCAAAAATTGGGCTGCTGGAAACTTTGTGATATAAAATTGTTCCTCCCGTTCATTAAGTGCAAACATAATGTTCCCCTTTGGTAAACTGTTACTACGAGTGAAAAAATGTTTAGTCATTTGTTGCATTTGCTTTACCAAAGGCTATATGCTTAGAATTCCTTTACATTTTAATTAGAGCCGCCGCGATCTGCTAACGAGAGCTGAACTCCAAGGCGCCCAAGTCTCCTGGCCTGCTTGGAAGAGCTTGCGAGTTCTCCAGCACCGTCTCACGAGCTGTCAGAAAGGTCCAAAAAATCTGTTTATGGCCCCCCTCAAACGTGTTCAAAAGCAGGAAGGAGAAAGGACTGATACAAAATGAGCACATTTGGGTACGTATTTCTGCAAAGGTCCTTGCTAGTGGTATAAGGAGAAATTAAGGTCATGCTTGAATGTTTGCTTTGGCAGGATGTTTTTGAAATTTGGACTGTGACACATCGCTGTTAATTGCTGTCTGGTAAAGGACAATACTAAGGAATATCTGAATATCTCGTGTGTCACAGCATGAAGGTGGGTAAGCCCTTTTCCTCATTAATGGTTTTGAGGAACACGTGTCAAACAACCTCAGCCTGAAGAAGGACTGTGGCAGATGAGTCTTTTAATGGCCCGGCAAGTTGGTGAAAACTGGACATCTTCAGCATGTTCACAGTGTCTCCTTCAAGCTTTGCACAAGAGGAGTTCTCTTCTTGACAGTCCCTTCTTTGCAGGAGCTGAATGGTGAGGCCAGCTTGCCTTTGGCCTGCTCTGATTGCTGCATTTCTGGGAATTCATGGGAAAACAATCAGTTCTTGGTACTGTTGACAGCATGAGGCTTCCAGGTCCCCTCGGAGCATTCAGGATGTTCCCAGGAGGATGCAAGTGCACTACTGGCCTACTAACTAGTGCCTGTTGACTGGCTAATTCCCTGAGTTATGAAAAGAGACATCAATTCTCTAACCATATATCTGCAGTCCCACGACCGTCATTGGCAGAAATATTCCAAGTTTTAAAGAAGAAATATATGCGTAAATATTGAAAAGGGGGCAAACACACACAGGAACGCTTCAGATGACACAGTGAATAAAGTATCAGCTGCTTAGCAGCCAAGATACAGATCCCAAAGAGATCGTGGGAAGCATCACATCTCACCAAAGCTACCAAGTTCTAACAGAAGCCTGATTTTTCTTCATAATTGTGAGATGAGTCTTTGTCTCTGACCTACTAAACAAGCAATTTAGATGTTCTTGATCTAAGAAATAAAAGATATCTTGTTTAACTGCTTGATTTAAGTCTTACTTTCAAAGCTAACAATACAGACAAGTTAACTTTCAGGGACAAAGGACAGTAGCAACGTGCCTAGAGTTATAGGCTCATCTGAAACCAATACATTATACCTAAGGTTAGAAGCAGAGACCTTTAATATTCAGCATCATTTTCATAGATGTCACCCATACATTTTTTTTTCCTTCTGGCTATTAAGCTATTTGCAATGATAAAAAATCGTGATATTTTGAGATTGACTTACATTTTTCTTGTTAAATCAAAAAGGAAATTGTTTCTTGTTGAAAAATATTTGACTAGACTACATTTTCCATAAGGAAAAGAGACTGATAGAGACTGATAAAAAGACTCTTTAAAACCTTTGAATTCCTAGGTGAATCTATATCAAAATTCTAACAGGAGAAGATTTAAAAATACTAAATGTGCTTTAGATGAGAAATAGGTATGACTGGAACTACTTATTACTAAGACTGTACATGGCAGAAAGGCTGGAGATTCCTGTTTAGATACTGAATACTCGCAATGTTACCCTACACCTGAAATCAGATTAGGAATGTGAATACATCTCTAACATATGAATGTCAAGACTTTAAAAATCAAAGCTTCCTTGTGTGTCTTAAACTGTAAACATGTCCTGAAAGACGTTTTATGGAGGACTCACAGAAAAGAGGAGATTTTCATAAGCACAGATGTTTCTTGGGTGTCTACATTCTATTTGTGTCAATTAGAGAGCTCCCAGTAGTGCATCTGTGAACTGCTTAAAATGCCAAAGTGTGTAACTTGCATTTGAATAAGGTTCTTTAAACCTTTATGCCATTTATGTTACCATCATCCTGGTACAGTGATGCATCTGCATCATGAGCTCTGTGAATATGAATCAGTTACTTCTGTAGTTCCTGAATATAAACACTTTGAATAAATCTTAATGAGATTTCATTCACAATACAGAAGACATTATTTTTCTTTCCTCTTCAAATGCAAAGATTTTTCCATTGGATTTAGTTAGACCAAGTTTCTTCTGAGTTGATTGCATTGTTTGGGTTGGGCAGAAGACATGAGTATTTCCTTAGATATACCAGCTACATACAAAATTATCTTCCCCAAAATATATACTGTCTTTTTTAATTTAAAAAGTGGGACTTTCAGTGAATGCTGTTTACACCATAGAATGTGATCAAAATATATGGTCAGCTAGGGATTATGGTTTCTATCTGTAATGTGAGCAACAGCCATGCAGCATTTACATACATCATTCCTACAATAGTGATCAACTAACGTAATCTGTTTTGCAGTACTGCTGGTGCAGAGGCATCTAAGCTGGCATATCTCACATGCACGTGAGAACAGAAATGGAGATTTTTAAGAGGAATAAAATCCGTCGAAAAGTGCATCATGCATTGATGGAACTTAGATGTCTCCTATGAAAATTTTGCATATCGCTCTCTGCTGCTGCCGAGTGAGGAGGAGGGTGAGCAGATTGCTCACAGGCAGGGTGTTGAAATGTCTAGAATATCATCTGAATATGAAGGATGAACAACACTTATTGGCTGTTAGGTGATGGATAGAGCAGCCTGTGGCCTGTCTGATCTTTGTAAAGAGGAGATTAGCACCCTAGGGAGTAACCCCAAAGCTGTTCTTAAAGTACTTGTCACCATGTGTTTAATATGTGGAGCAAAACAATTAAGGATATGGATTATCATGTCACTCAGGCGGGATGGTAACTTTTCTGCTTTTAACAAGCAGTCATTCGCCACAGGGTAGTGTATTTCAAATTGAGCTTTCCTTGGCTACGGTGCTGACTGTAATATATGCAGATCATTGGAAATGCAGTAAAATATAAACAATCTTTCCACTTTAAAAACTACTGGAATATTAACAGTCTTTGCTCTAAGAAGTATGATGGCAGCCTCTTGCTGGTAATTACATGCATACTTACAGCCACAAAAATTGCCTTTTCAATACATATGGAAACCTGGACTGGAAAGGTAAGATATATTAGCCTCCTACAGATTTCTCTGCATAATGCTTTATCTGTTTTGCCTTGTTGCCTTTTCCAGGAAGATATAAAGATTTTTTTCTCTGATCTAAGTGACAGAGCTATATCGATGTGATGAATGACTTTAATTTCAATGAGCATATGTGTCTGGACCTGACATAGGCCACTAGAATATGTAACTGTATTATCTTTGTATGGATCATCTCTACCATTGCATCCTACCTTTCAGGAGACCCATGTGAGGCAACTGCTTGATTCTCAATCCGTAACACACACACGCACACACACGTGCACACACACACACACATATATATGTAAAGTAGAAGAATAGTAGAAGAATTCAGCTCCCTTTTTTCCCTCTCTTTGTCTTTTGTTGCATGGTATGGGTACCTGCAATAACCACTACAAAGCAAAGGTGTCTCCCCTAGACGTTGTAGTGATCTTGAGTGTCACGAGTGTGATACCCAGTGTGAAGGTTTACTGAAGGTCAGTTGCATAGATTGCTGTGCTCCCTTTAGACTTTTAGAAGATTTCTAAAGTGTTTATCAATGTTACTAATTAACATTCATCTGCATTCATATCATGCCTCTGATGGATCTTTCTCTATTTTGGTATTTCATACGGGTATCACCCTCACTTTAAGGGCATGACTCTCCCTTCAGATGTGGGTTATATGATATAGTTTCACTAATGTATAGCATATATAGAATCCCAGTTCTATGTATCCCCACATCATGCTCTTCATTTGGTTTCACAGAGCACTGGGAGATGAGAAGAGGTTTTTACTAGTTTATTGACTATTAATTGTGTGGAGGCTTTTTTTTTTTTTTTTTTTGTTAATTTTAGTGGTGTGTTTTTTTTTTTTTTTTTTTTTGGTTAATGTAAGGACTAAAAATTATCAGCGCGGACACTGTGGAGGAAGGTTATATAAGATGGGAAACTGGCCATCAGGATGGTGTTGCGTGTGCTAATCAACCCAAACATTGGGCTAGTTGGGTCCTGTCTTTTGAGAGCAATCGGAAGTAGCTGCCTGAAAAGATGTATAATATAGGGGAATGCACGTGCAATAATTTGCCCAAATCCCTTCTCAGCTGTTTCTTTAATAGCACAGTAATTTGATTATCAGTAGGTAACTTGTCTTCTGTTTTCAATGAGGCTACTTTTTCCTTAGAAAATAACTTGGATTTTGCAACCTAGGAGGAATTAATGCTGTTATTTTTCAATCAATATCTTAAATGTTAAGTGAAAACAAAAAATAATTCCCAACAAAAATGCATTTACTTGAACAGTTTTGTCCATTTTTAGA
>JAVCKT010098177.1:0-10960 GCA_032273925.1 Rhynchotus rufescens
TGATAATAATAATTAAAACTTTAAAAAAAGCATTTGGGCTAATTTCAGAAGTCTATTCTTTTTTCGTTTTCTATGTGCATTAGTGTCCTTTTATTTATTAACAAGATTTTCTTTTGTTTTTCTTTTGGGGCATATACTAACTTATTTCAGATTTTGTATGTTTTCATATGCTAACTTATTTCTCTTTTTTTTTCAGATTTTGATTATGTTTTTACCTGTTTAGATTGGTTTAAAAAGCAGTAATTAATTTAAATAAGTTTTGCCTTTTCTCGAGATAATTTTTATGCCAAACCCACACTAGTGAAAGTGTATAGATGAGTACAAAAACCAGGTCTCCCAGCAATTACACAGCTTTGTTCAGTCCCTGTGGTGGTGTGTTTTTTTGTTGTTGTGGTGGTTTTTTTTTTTTTTTTTTTTTTGAACCTATTCTGCTGCCAATACATTAAAAATATATATAAGGCTATACTGCTCAAGAGAAAATGTATCTTCACAGAATGTAAATTTTGAGACTAGAAAGGCAACTTAAGGATAGAGAATGATACGCACTTTGTTTTGATGCGAGTCTCTGTGTGGGTAGAAGCCATGGATTCAGATCAGCTGCCCTGTAATTAAACTTTTGGAACAGCTTGCAGGCATTCCCTATGAGGACTTCAGGGTAAGTGTCTTTCCTTCCTCTGGTCCAAATCAGCCTCAGTGTGCCAGCCTTCAGTACTCATTTTTTGGAGACCAGCTTGAAGAGAAATGAGTGAGTGGTCATTTTTGCCAGTGTATGCTTCCTGTCTTCTGAAAATGTGATATACTGAAAAGGTAAGCTGGTGATTTGCATTTTGGGTGGCTGACAACGCTCTACATCTGCAAAAGCAAATAAATTAATAGGCCTTATTGCCTTCCCTCCTCTGCTTGACTACTACAGCTGGCTGGCAGATAGAGAGAATGAAGAAAAGCCAAAAAAAAAAAACTTTTCTAAAGAAAAAATAAGCTAGAAGAGTATCATCCAAGTTAAAATATTACTTACCATAACCTGGAATTTTATTATGAGGGTGTTGAGCTGACCCTGCTTTAAAAGCACAGGAATCCCTGCTTCAGACGCGCAGGCCTTTCACAGTTACACAGCAGTATTCGCTCTCTAACTGAAGTCAGTGAGCTCATAGCCTGGGGGAGCTGACATGCAGCATAAATTTGCCACTGCCATAGCCTATAAATGAGCATTGCTATTTTACAGTGATAACAGACGAGGGCGACTGGGCCTGCTCCCTCTGCTTTAGAAGCACTGTGCTCGTAATGCAGGGAAAGCTTTGTTGTTTGATTTTAATGGACAGTGTCTCTTTCTGATAAGCGAAATATATTTGCCACTTTGGCTCCGAAGTATGTACTTTTCATGCCCTTTCCTGTCTTAGATTGCTTTTATTCCCTTGTTAATCTGAAGAGGTGCCCTTCACTCAAGTGAGGCACTCTAAGAAAATCATCTCCTGCTGTAAACCTCTGAGCTTGTATTAACATAGAAATGAATTTCATGAGCCAGACCAAGAGGTAGCTGGAAACTGTCTGAGCCTGGAAGGGCCCCATAGAATCCATATATATCTTGGTGCACTACAAGGCAGCTGCACCAAATCGGGGCAGCCGTGGCGGGATAGCCCTTGAGCCCCTTATTCCCGTCTTTCTACAAAAAGAAAGGTCTCTAAATGCTGTGTTTTAACCTTGCTTTCTTCCAGTCTCCTCAGGTGCATGCAGAGGCATGAGCAAGGAGACACCCTTAGCTTGGAGCTGTATGGGGCAGACGCAGGGCCCAGCTCCCTGCTTGTTGTGCTGGAGTTACTGGTTCCACATCAGGGCTATGCTGACAGGAGACACGTTGCAGGTGCATTGACTGCATCAATATTTGCTTGTTTAACTATAGGGACGGAGCCTGTGCCGTCTGAAAAGTCAGCTTGTCCTCCAATGCCCTCTGGTGACAGGAACTCATTAGCTGCCACTGCTTTTGTCGAATCCATATGCAGAATGCCAATGATGATGTATTTCTAGTTCATGTTTTCAGACGAGTGTTAAGCATTGGCACAACTGGAAATCAGTGTTCACTAGCTTGTGTACAAACCTCCCTCTGTGACTGCCACAGCACTTGGCCAGGAGCACCAAGTAAGATGTTCTAGAGACACCATAACTTAGGCAATTGCCAGAGCTTATTAGGCTGATCCTTTAAGTGCTTTAGTCCTGATCCCCACTGCAGATAAGTGCACGTGTGTGTCTGTGCGTGTGCCCGCGTGCAGAAACACCTTGTGTCACCTTCCGTGCTCACTCAGTCTGTCAGGATGGCAAAGCAGAAGCCCTAACCCGCTGATTCCTACAATAATCATAAACTCTTGCATATGCTGGTGCATAATTCCTGGCCACTGCCAGGAACATTACAAAAATGTGCAAAAATTACATTACAAAAATTGAAGTGAAATCACAAAATAGGCAGGAAGCGAGAGGGAGAGCAAGAGGGAAAAGCAGGCAAACACTTTCTCAGTATTTGAAACTCGGTCAAACTGCCTCATAGGCATGCAGACAATTTTCAGAACTACATGCTCAATAGAAATTGCAAAATGTGGCAGCTTATCCTTTAGCCTTTGTGTTTGTAGTCTGACAGGACTGTTGGATCATCATGATATTAGGAATGCAGGTAGTAATGCAAGGTGAGCAGTTTATGAATTATGAATAATAATTTTTATATTTAAAATGGCAAAACTACTGAAATAACTTCCAAAAAGTGGGTCAGCTGTCATCTTAGGAGCCCAGAGAGCTTCCATGTTTGTTGTTTTTTTGTTATTGTTTCTGTTATTATTTGCAAGTCCTACTCTTAGAAAAAAAAATGGTGAAAATAACACATGCTTTAAGGGAAAAAAAAGGCCAAGAATTTGCTGCCGTTGGTTTTTCTTTCCTGCTGGAGGGTGCTGCTGTGCACTGAGCGCTTGGCTATCAGCCCGTGACAGAGCGGGTTTGCAGTGGGAGCTGCCAGCAGCGCCGGGGCTGCTGAGGTGGAGCAGCCCAGGAGTAGTTTGATGAGCTGCTCGGCAGGCAGACGTGCAGCCAGGAGAGCAGCCCGCGGAGCTGTGTGCCTGCCAGCACGTCGGCGAGCTTCTCCTCCTTCTCCTCCTTCTCCTCCCGCCCTCGCCACCTTGGCCAGACAAACATGGTGTGTGAGCAGAAGGTCCCACCCGTGACTGGCACATCAAAAAATGCGTGTGTTTACATGTAGCAGGGCACTTCCCAGGAGGAAAGATGTCCAGAGCAAACTCGGGCTTGCATTTATTCATCCCTACTGTACAGTCAGGGCTTGTAATTCTCCCATGTTTGTGCAGTGTCCTTTCTCACGGTGCCCTGATGCTACACAGCTTCCTTGCTTGACAACAGAATCCACCCTTTGGGGCTATCAAGCCCAGTGCTTTTTATTTTACGCCATAAGTAACCTTTTGCATCTAACATGCATCTAGTCACACATCTAACAAATCCACCGAGGCTTTAGAAATGAAGACAAGCTGGATATATACTGAGCTTTTCTGAGGAAGGAGATCCATCTCAAAATTGAGTGTGACATAAACCCATGCAGATTACCTCACCCGCCTGCAGGGAAAGTTAATCTTTTGGAAAGGGGGGTGAGTGCTCATAACAAGCAGTTCCTGCTGGTCACAGCCCTTCCAGGAGTAAGTGGAGAATGACTCAGTTCGTTTGGTGAGTGACATTTGTACTGCCAGTTTTCCTTGAAGCACAGGCCTGCACAAGTGCCAAGGCTGGCGCTAAGCTTTCTGCATGGTAGGGTGTATATCGGCACTAGGCTTGGCTTAGCTCATGGCAATGAGGAATTAATGGGATGGGACTGGCCAAGGTAAAAGAAATGTCAAGTGGAGAGCTTGATGAAGGTGGCCATCACCCTGAACATGCACCTGTGTGTGCCCTTTTCATAGGTCTGCAACCAAAGAAGCCATGAGCTACTAGCAATTCTTTGGATTTATATAACTGCTTGAGGATCTTGATGATTTACAAACACTAGTTTAGCTTCACAACAGATATGTGGATGAGATCCCGCATCTTCACATCCATGCTGTGTTGGGGAAACACTGAGGTACGGAGAGACAGAGAGACACTCGCTCTACAGTCAGAGGAAGAAGCATTTCAAGATTAAGGCTTCAGTCAGGCTTCTAGGTAGACCTGAGCCAGGGCAAAATGCTGTGGGAAGCCTGGCCTGAAATGACTTGTAGCAAGCTCCATGGGGGTCTGTCCCAGAGCCAAGAATAGCTCCTTCGTCAAAGGAACATCTTGCCTGCCCCCAGGTCTAGTGATTTTGCCAACTTTGCATTTCAGGGGCAGAAAGAGATTTGACAAATACATTTTAAATTGAGAGTTAACCTGAATTTTGAGTTGCTTGCTGTGCTATCTGTGTGCAGATGGATGTGTGATTGTCCTTGCTACCAGAACAACGTGAGCAGAGGGCTTATTTTGGCTTATTTTGGTGGCTGCATCCCCGAGCAAAGTGATCAAAATGCAGCCCTTCTTTCAGCACTAGGTGAGTGCCTGAAGCATTCACTGCTGCACTGGCAGCATACGTTTGGAAGCATCACTATTAGGAAAAATGTAGCAAGGCGTGTGTGAAGCACGTGGTGTGAATGCCACTACAATAGCATTCATTTGGGGGTTTTTTTGTTGGTTTTTTTTTTTTGCCAAGTTGCCAAGTTCAGTGAATGGAAAGCACATATTTAGAGAGTGAGTGTTCCATTATACTGAACACCATTTTTTTTTCTTTTGTTAATGGCAGATCAAGCTAGTTTCTGGAAAGAACAGTCTTGGGCCATTGTTGAAAATCAATGAAGAGTGTAGAGACGGGAAACCTGTTTCGTCTGCGTTTTGTGGGGTTTTGACAGAATTATGTAGTGGCATAATTGTGTGTAGATCTCATCAAATTACCAATGAGCAGTACTGCAAAATATTGAAAAGCTGTTGAGCTTTTGCTGCTGGTGTTACTGGTATGCATGCAGGTAACGTAGGTAGGCAAGAACCTTTCCTTGCTTTGCTCCTGGAGCACAGAGCGGCACTGGAGGAGCAGTGTGGGTAACTCAGTTACTGCCACCTACCAAATACACTTCTCCTAATCATGGTGCAACTACCATTTCTGGGGCAATATGAGCTCCCAGATTTGAGAGATGCAGCCTCAGCTTTTCCCATTAGCTGCCTTTAAAAAGGTGGGGCTGTCAAGCTGCGGGCTGCTCTAGGAACGGGCGTTGGGCGCGTTTCGTGCCCGCTCACAGTGCGTTGCTTCCGTCAGTAGATAACGCAAGTGCCAGGCGGCCCCATCTGCTTCTCAGCTGAGGCAGAATGAGCCGTCAGAAGTCACCGTGGCAGAGAGGAGAGGTTAAAAGCACCAGCCACACACAGACACACGTGCGGCGCAGACGCTACCCGTGCCACGTTGCTCATGAGCTCCCGTGTGGTGACACCACGTTGCCATCTGTTGCTCCCCGCGTTATCTGGTGACAGCAGCGTCGAGGCTGTTACCTGCGCCGTGACCCACGCACGTCCCCAGCAGTTCCTCGCGCACCGCAGCCTTGCCGTGGGAGCCCGAACTGGAGCCTCCCACGGCGCTGGAGGGGAAACGCGCCTCGGTGAGTGTGGTTTGTGCCACCCCGTCAGGTCTCTTGAGGAAATACCGGGTCTTGCCGCGTGCCCCCAGAGCGGGCGGGTGGCTGCGGAGCGGGGCAGCGACCGTCTACCTGCACCCAAAGCCACCGACAACAACCCGGCACTTGGAGCGATGGTGCCGCCGTCCCAGGAGCGTCGCAGATCCCGCTTCTCGCTGGCAGGGCTGGGAAGCACATACAGTTCCCAGAAAAAAAAAAATAAAAAAAAGAGATTGGTATCAATTATGGAACTGAGTTTTAATGGAAAGCTGCGCATTATCCTTGTACATCCTGCAGAGAGAACAGATTGCAGAGCTGGAAGCAGACAGGAACCTGCCTTTGTCGTAAACAAGTGTCAGAGAGTTTCGGATTAGACTTAGTCATGCTTTTTACAGTACCAGTCCAGCGTTATTTGTGTGCATCAGCTTGGCTTCGTCTCAGTCTGACACAGAAGCTTATGTAACTGAAATTAGAGCCTATGAGTAACACAATGTCATAGCTAACAAAGTGATAGAAAATGACACAGCTGTGCACAACAGTTCACCACCACTTCCTATGAAGCACTTGAGACATATGACACACTTTGAGCAGACTTGTCATAGTTCTAAAAATCTTATCTTGGTGATTAAGATGAATTCTCACTTTCAGTTGAGCACGTAAGTATGGACAAGGGCTTTGTGGAAACAACTAGCAGCAAAATCCAGGGCTGCCTTTGGCCTGCTCCCATTGCCAGAAGGTTCTTCTGAAGCTCCAGGATCCAACTCTAGCAAAGGCTGCGTAGAGCTGTGTGGAGGAATTTCTTGCAGAAAATGGACATGTGAGCAACCCAGCCTTTATGGACCCTGTAAAGCAAACAACCCCCAAAGGAATTTGGGATTTACTGAAGCTGCAGGAAGAGAGATAAGACAAGAAGCAGACAACTCTTGAAGGGATTTGGGAGTTACTGAAGCTGCAGAAGAAAAGACATGATTGTTAACTTGTGAGATAAGATTGTTAGCTTGTGCTTGTGCCACGTGAGCATGGCACAACAGTGTATTGAGAGCTATCACGGCTTTAAAAAACGGCTTTCACTTGATCGCATTGGCCATGTAGTGGAGTCCATATGATCCTCCACAACAGAGCTGAGCTGCAGTGCTGTCGGCACCTCGGACATTGGCTGTGTGACAGACAGGTACCGTGCAGGGAAAAGCTCCCTGCAAAGGAGCAATATGGGACTAAAAACAGGTTCGTGCCTTTTTCTTCTTCTCATTGAAGTCCTCTGCTTTAAAAGTTACTTATTTCTTTAAAGATGAATGCAGTGAGACTGGTAGGTTGGCCTCTGAAGGATGTTTCACAGAAGCTTCTTTGCCATCCCATCGCCCTAGAAAGACAGCTCAGCTGCATCTCACCAGCATACCTTCTGCCTTTGACACATAGGCAGAAATGCCTACTGTAATCAGTCGTGCTTGTAGGAGTAAAGGAGCTCCAGAGATGAGTCTGCATGTCTACAGAGTCCTGCCAAATAATTGATGTTTGAGGAAAATAGGATTACCTCAGAAAATTAAAAAAGAAAAGAAAAAACCTCGGTCTTCCATAGTCATGTGCTGTAAACTTGACTGCCATCAAAGTTCTGAGCTTAGGCTGTGCAGTGGCCATGTATTTCCTAAGTGTCAGGTGCTGATTTGGGTGCTGTATCTCCCAATAGAGCACTCTCCTAGTTTTTTAAATAATCTTAGACTCACCCCTTGTTACACTAACCCTACCTCTCGCTGCCAACGCCAACATCACACTCAGTGGTGTGCATGAGGGCACAGTATTTTCCTAATTCCTCATCTCATCCACCAGATACGGGCTCTTCAGTGGCCGGAATGACTCCCACCAGCTTTGGCTCTTCTGCTGTACACGCTTTCCAAAGGTTCGGGCTTGCAAACGGCAGGCACCTCACTGGAAAACTAATATAATGTAATGCAGTGCCATGCTGAGGGATCAGATACCAAATATCAAACCCATACTCAGTGGAATTACTTGAGAAACCACTATGTGGAGCCAGCCACTAATTATTTGGCTGATGAGAAGACTGGATTCGAACAAGCTGGTGGCCAGAATTTCGGATGTGTGTGCTCCTCACGTTGTGCTCTAGTTCACCTCTCCAGGAAGTCTAGACAAGGGCCAATTTGCTGCAACATGAACTCAAGCCATGGGCCTGCTTGTGAGCTTAGTGAAAAATCAGAGAAAATTTCCACCCCTTTCCAGCAAAACCCACTGTCCCAAGGTGTTCACATGCAAAGAGAAAGCCCTGAAGGCCGAACTAGCCACAGCAATCACTAATTTGGGAGCCTCCTACAGAAGGTGTCCACAGCTGGCTGCTTCCACATAGGCTGATGTTACGTGTCCCAGCAGATCCATAGCTCCAGAGCCCGTCAACATGTATGCGAGTTGTGGTGATCCTGGCCAGAAATATCAGCACGGCTGCTTTGTCCCTTCTAACAAAGGAGCAATGAAAACAAACCTCAGAATTAAGAATAAAATGATAGCATTTTGAATGCAAATCAGATTCAGAGATTACATTGTCCCTTTGTTACAGAGATGCAAAACGTTCCATGCAACAGGGGAGCCATTTTTGTGTTGTGTCCGAATGACAGTGTTCAAAGTTCAGGAATCACCAGAGAACAACCCCGCTAAGCCTTGATTTAAGTCCCAGCCTCAAAAGCAGTATTTTGTAAAACAGCACTGCAGTATAGCCTGAACAAGCATCAGCCTGGAGTGTTGTAAAGATTATTTCTTATTTTAGCATTTGAGGCATTTTAGGAAACAGTCATTCCCTTTTTGTTTATGATAAAACCTGTCCTAATTATAGATGGCAGAAAACACTTGTTATGATGTGGCAGAGCTCTGCTTAGGTCTCGTAAGACAAAAGCTACCTGTAGAGGGGAATATGGGAAGGAATAGACTGGAGATGAACTGGAATGTTTCAGTAGCAAAAGAAGGGAAAGGACCTGGAGAAAGAGGGAGAAAGCCATCCAGGACAGTGTAGGAGGTGACTGAGCTTTTGAATCCAGAAAGAACCCATCAGATTTTTGTGAAAAATGTTTGTCCGCATTTCTTCCAGTTTTAGGTTTCCTCCCTTCCCACAAGAGTTGTGATTAAATGAAAACTAAATGAAGGGATTGCAAAAACAGTATGATGAGGTTGCTGGATGCAGAGCTAGCATCCATCTGTGGATCAGCCCACTGGGAGGTCTCATCTCCAAAGCCATGCAAGCTGGTGACACCAAGATGCCCACGGGACTGTGCCCATGGGCTGAGCTCTCCCAGAGCAGCCTGCATGGAGACTGGGGGTGTGAGGGGAGTCTCTTTAACTTGGTGTTCCACTTTGTGCTTTGTATCTAGCGAAAGTGTTGGATATTAAGTGAGGTAGCTAAGGAAGGAAGGCCTGGGGCTGTGTGCGGAGTGCATAGAGGAAAGGAAATGCTCTCATCATAGGGCAGGAGCACTCTGGAAAAATGGTTCTCTAATTAAAAACATCAAGTCACTCATAAAATGAGAGGGCACATTAGATTTGGGTGGGTGTTTCCTGTGTTTTGAGACCTTATGTAACCTTAAGGTTTTTGCTGTGTCATTTTGGCCGGGCGTCGGGGAGAGAGGCGAGCGTGCGGCGTGCCTGCTGCTGTGCCCTGCTATCTGCCCCTTATTATTCCTTAGTGGAAACGGTACCACACGTTCCAGTTCCAGGCCCATTTTCCCCTCTCCTTTCCAGGTATGTTACTAACAAATCTCTGTGCCGTTGTGTATGTTCTGAGCTTCAGTGAGGCTCCCCAGAGACACGCGGTGCCTGACACAAAACAGACACGTGGCGTGTAGGGATTGCAAAAAGAACGAGACTCTGCCTGAGCACAGCAAGCACGCAGATCCCAGCAAAGCTCCGGAAGCAGCCAGGTTCTCTTGCCTCAGTTTCTATTTTGGTGAGTTTAAATCAGAGCTGCTTTCAGTACCCAGGCTTCAAACCACAAATCCTCTCTCCTAAACAGCAAAACTGCCTAGTTCCCTGGTTAAAATAACTATCCACAATGCAAAGCCAAGCCCTTCTGTTCTGCCCGTGTTTCCTGCAGTTCTCAAATCCTCTCCAAGGCTCTTGTAATTAATATTTTATAAATCCTCATGTCAATTAGGTCAAATACTAACCTTGTTCTACTCCAGTTTCAGGATTTCAAACTCCACAGATGTGTATAATTATTTGGCTTCTCTAAGACTGATGACTCTGTTTTCCTGATGCAGGGGGGTCCCTGACCTCAGCAGTGCACCCTATGGCCCGTGGCCGATGACGCAGACTCATGGTGTTGCTGAAGTGGGAAGGGACCCAGGGGGTCTTGGTGCCACCCGCTCACAGCAGGGGCAGCCCTGAGACCAGATCAAGTTATTCAGGGCTTGACACAGCTGGGTTTGAGAGCCTGCAAGGACGGAGACTGCCCCTCTCCCCAGGCACCTGCTCCACTGCCTGCCTGTGCTCATGGTGTGAAAATTCCCCCTCTATCAAGTCTGGATTTCTGTTGTTTTAAATTATGGGCCCTGTTTCTCATAGCAGAGGCGCTCCAGCCCTGACCGTCCGGTTGTCTCCTGTAGGATAAAGGAGGCACTTCCTGCATTCCCATCGCAGCCGTCTGGAGAGCTCTTTGGCTTCCCTGTGAGGTGACTCCTGCCGCACCGCCAGCCTTTGGAGGTGAATGAGATCCCACACGTGCACTGAGGTGTTCAGTGCTAGAGCCCTTCATCACAGCGGAACGCGCTCACAGGCTGCATGGGATGCCCAAGTTGGATGCGCTTTGTGCAAAGCCAGAATCGAGGAGCCCGTACGTTTTAGTGATTAAATCTCTCAATAGCAAGTGCGTCAGGTAAAAGTGTTTCTCCGGGTAGCCCCGGAGCAAGTGATGCCACAGTGCAGGTGTTGGTGCGTAAGACAGTCTCTTACCGGGTGTCTTGCAGCAGTGGTGACGCCGCCCCGCGCGGGCCTCGCCAGCGGTTACGGGTGCCTGCACCGTGACGGGCCCACGCTGGGTGGGCTTGCGTTTGCTCCTGCTTTGCGCTCTACTTTATACTAAATTTGAGGGGTCTCTCAGTACAGCTTAACAATTCCCCATGGCTTTTTCTCTAGCGTGTGCACCCCTACCCGTGTGCGGTGCGTGCCCGCACCCTGTGCGTGGATATTTTGTGTGTGCGCTGCTGGTGGGCGTCCAGGGCGCGGGCTGTCCTGGCCAGACCAGCCCATCTCCAGGGATGTTCCCAGCTCCAGCGCTCCGCCATTCCCGCTGGAGAAGCCCGCGCGCGCTGCCGGCGCGG
>JAVCKT010098178.1:0-10959 GCA_032273925.1 Rhynchotus rufescens
GCAAACCTCTGTAACATAATAATTTCTGTTAGGCCCTAGTTTTTGTCTAATTTCCCCTTTCTCAGGTAATTCTTCCACAAACAGTTTTTAAGGCATTTTAGGTAGAAAGTGGCAAAAATACATAGAAGGCAAGCAAAGTTTTAGGTTACTTATTTCCTTTGACTTGTGACCTTCAGGTTCCAAAGAATTATCCTCTTCTAGATTGCACAGAGAGATATCATGAATTTGAAAAAGAGTTATTTAGAATTAATAAAATATTGCTGAACATGCAAAAATTATGTTTAGAAATTATTTGCATGCATGCCTTTCTTCATACTTGCTATAATTTATATAGCGAA
This sequence comes from Rhynchotus rufescens, assembly GCA_032273925.1. Classification (NCBI taxonomy): domain Eukaryota; kingdom Metazoa; phylum Chordata; class Aves; order Tinamiformes; family Tinamidae; genus Rhynchotus; species Rhynchotus rufescens. The sequence goes on from JAVCKT010098178.1 coordinate 339, forward strand.
ACATAAAATGAGAAAGGACAAAACATATTTTCAGAGTAAAACTTGATTAATATGTACAGAATTGAGGCACGTTAATCCTAAATTATGGTAAAAAAATATAAAAATCCTTTCATCTTGTCAAATTAATTTTTGTATTCAGTGTATATTTTTTTGTAGAAGTTCAGATGTCTTTCTGAGCCTTGTGAACACAGAACAATTGCCTTCTGAAGGCAATTGATTTGCTAAATTACTTCTAGCCTACCAATAGCTGGGGATTCCTGGTGACAGTATGCACAAATACCTGATGTATAAACAACAATAGTGTGCTAAATTCTCTTAAAAAATATGCTAGGTTTCAAACAAATGATAACATAGTTACTTTTTCTTCTTTTTTTTATCAAATGGTGATATATATATATATATTTTAATAGCTGCCTATTAACTAACAGTACTGGCCCCATGTTTAGCAAATCATTTCAAATTCATGGTAAAGAAGAAAGAACTTCAGAAGAAATATAAGTCATCATTGAGGGATGGAGAAATTTTATATTATGCTGTATCTTGGGAACTATTTATGAGACACTTTATATTCAGCAACCATTAGTAAAATGTAGGCACAGACCCATTGTGATTCTCTCCTTTTATTTATAGCCTATGAGTCAAAATCAGACTTTTATAAGCCTTTATGCAACAGAGAAAGAATGAGTGCCAATTGTCTGTTTACAATGTAAAATTGGGTCTGAGATCTGAGGTTTCTCTACTAATGCAAAATACTTGCCTTTCATCCTTAAGAGAATAAGTACTTTAACCTGACCTAATTATAATATTTAACAACCTCAAAAGCTTGTGAGCTATAAAACTAATGATCCAGGCGTTCAATCTGCTCTCTCAAATGGATTTTCTATGGACATTGCTGTGATTATAATATTAACTTACTATCCAAATTCCTATTCGAAAAAACTAAATTCTAATTGACAGAAAATAAATATCTTCATTCTTAAAACCTGAGTGAATATATACTCTCCTCATTGCATAGTTAAGATTTTCTTCTCCATCTTTTGCATTTTGTGAAAGGCCTGATCTAGAAGATGTGCTCTGAAAATATTTCTCAGGTGAGCAATGCAAGAAAGATAGGCAGTAAAATTGTTCTTTAATGAATTCATTAAAATGTGTTACTACTACACTACCTACTAATAGCACTATCATAGAATCACAAAATGATTAAGGTTGAAAGGACCTTTGGAGATCATCTAATCTAAGTCCTTATAGCAAGCTGACCAGGATCATATCCAGGCAAGTTTGAAGATTTCTAGAGAAGGAGACTCCACAACCTCTCTGGGCAGTCTATTCCAGTGCTCCATCACCCTCATAGTCAAGTGCTTTTTTCTCAAAATCATACAGAACTTCTGGTGCCTCAGTCTGTGACTGCTGCCCCTTGTCCTATGACTGGCCTGCACTGAAAAGAGGCTGGCCTCATCCTCCTGTCACTCTCCCAAGGTGTTTGCACACATTGACAAAACTCCCCGCTCAGCCTTTCTTTATTCACAGGATGAATGTTCCAGTCACCTGATCTTCTTTGTGGCCCTATACCAGACTCTTCAGTAGTTCCATGTCTCTCCTGTAGTGGGAAGCCCAGGCTGGCCTCACCAGGTTTGAGTAGAGAGGGAGGATCACTTCCCTCAACTTGTTGGCAATACTCCTCAATGCTACCCAGCATACTCTTGGCATTCTTGACCATTGTTCGCTCATGGTCAATTTGCTGTCCACCAGGTTGACCAGGTCCTGCTCTGCAGAATCTCTTATATTCCTGGTCATCAGATTTTTTTTTTAAAGGAGTAAAAATGTCAGTTGTGCATCTCAACTAAAAGAGTGAAGTTTATGTTCCAAGATATTAGTGTTACATTCTTCACTATAAAATCAGTATTAAGTAACACTTAAATTATTTGAATTATTCATGTTTTTCACATAAATGGAAAAAAAAATCTGTATCAACTACATTTTTGTAGCACTTAATTCTTTTCATTTTGTAACTTTTTTTTTTGTCAGATACCTTTGGCTTTCTTTTCATATTCTTATTTATGAATCTGCCTATTACAAAAGTCAGCAAGCTGCTCACTTGATAAACATTTCTACTCTAATTTATTGATATTTAGATTCCTATTTTATTAGTTTTTCAGACTGTGGTCCCAACAAAAGCTGTATGTTGTCACCTAGAACTCTGTGGCCTGTGTGCCATTTGCAGTTTAGCTCCTCAGTGTAAAAATTACTTTCTGCTAGATTTTAAATCAAAATTACCACCAGTGTCAAATTGCTGGCAATCAATGCAATTCAATATTTTCTGATAGCTGAATGACATATTCACCTAACTGTGTTTTTATTAAATACCTAAAATTATTAAATCCCAGCAATTTGCTATTCTTCTGGGTAACCATCTGTAGTGTGTCAAAAAGCTTTTAGTCTTTTGTTATGATAATAACTGTATTTATTCTTCACTACTTCATAGTTAATGATCTATATAATGCCCTCCAGCACAAAGATTGAAACTTGCTGCAGTATAATTGTTGCTACCTTGCATTACTTAAGCACTTTCATAATTCATTACCCATTTCTGTTCTAAACTACTATATGTAATAAAATACCTCCCAGGCTGATGAAACCAGCAACAACTGGTTAGGAGACTGACATCTCAGGACTCTGCTTTTATGCTAATTATTCTCCATTTTCTTGTTAGCACTCAACCTGAAAGCCAAGCCATCTCCACTTCCTACTGGCTCCTTTCACCCATGTGCTTTGTGAATGAGGCAATCTTCTTTACCACCTGACTATGCCTTGGGCTAGATATCACACAGGGGCCAAACCCAGCTTGCAATCCCAAATTGCTGCTTTGGAAGTTATTAAAAATAGTGTTGAGTTGTACTCATTTTTACTGAATAAAAATACTTTTGTTGTTGTAGTTAATTTTAGCTTCATCTATTGAGTCATAGAATCTGACTTTTTTTTGGTGGCAATTTGCAAATAGACTTCAGGTCATATGCTTCCAACAGAAAGTGGAATTAGCCTACATAATAGGTAAATTCTTCACAGAAGACACTTACATTTCATGCCTTATTGCATTTATATGTGTGTGTGTGTGTGTGTGTGTGTATGTATATGTGTATGTATGTATGTATGTATTCTTAAATATTTAGCAGTGAATTATTCTCTGTTTTCCTTTGGTATTGACTTCAGTAACTATTTAAGGAAATAGTTGCTTTCTAAATTTCTTATATTAATATATTCTATCCCAATCTATTTTTAACATATATTTCTAAAATATTCACAACGTGTACTTGAGAATGTAGTAGTCTTAATTTGTTCATTTGTTCTACCACTCCCACACTATTGTAATTCAGCTGCTCTCATGGGTTGTCAGCAGAAATATATTTATCAGCTGCACCATGTTCAACATACCATAGCAGGGTTCTTAAACAAGAGCAAAAAAATCACATTTCATCTCATTCTATCTGACCTTCATTGACTTCTAGATTACAAAAGAATTGATTTTTATGGGGTTTTGTAAGATGTTTTCTTCTTTACATATTCACTTTTAATCAGCCTATTCTCAAAAACAAAATCCAAATTTCTATTTTGCTATTTACCCATACAAATAATTTCCAAAGCTCTTTTATGCAGTTTTCTCCTATAGCTTTGCTTTTATTCTGAATCACTAGATCTCTGTGATTAAAAAGAAAAAAAAAAAAAAAAAGAAAGCCTTTCAGCAAATTTTTTTGTCAAATTATTGTTTTTATGGAAGAAATGTAAAGGTGTTTGTGCTTAAACATATGCACATATAACCTATAATTTTATAGAGAGACATATATATGTATACATATATATGTGTGTGTACGTATGAAAGGAGTGCCTATTCAGTATAAACATACAGTACTGTTTATTAGTGTAGTTAGATCATGCGAGACAGGAAACATGAGGATCAGGAAAGACAGAAAGGGCAAAAAGAGCTTTAAGAGGAACTAAGGAAAAGACCAGGCTTCACTAGATTCACTAAATTCACTAAAAAGTCACTAAGCTCACTAGAAGCTATTGTAAATGAGGTCTAAATATTTTATCTTAATAAAATATATCTTTATAAAACCTGTGCTAGCATGAGCACTATCACGAAAATAATACTAAAGTGAGGAAAATTCCAAACAATACCAAACAGAAGGATGCTGTTAAAAAGTATAGGAAGTTATAATTGGCATATTTAATCAATGTTTCTGAGTATATTTACAAAAGAGAATACCTACAGATTTTGGCTCAGCTCTGACAGTAAGAATGCTTTATCCTAGACAACTGCAGGGTCTGTGTGACAAAAGGATTAAATTAATTGGGGAGACTCAAAAGCAGCAAATCTCTATGACCAGGCAGAATTCAAGCAAGGTTATTTAAAGGACAGCAGAACCAATGTCTTTTGCATGGAGAGAAATGCAAAATAAAGGTCTGCAAAGTAATTCTAAGAATGCAAAATATAGATATACACACACACACATATATACATATGTATATATACACACATATGCGTATGTATACACATACATAACACATACATATATACACATGTGTATGCCTATGTATATATACATATATATACACACATATATATACATAACTTCATATACTCTCTACATAAATTTAATATAATCCCAGCCTGATACTTAAAATTTAGAACTGTGTATACCTACAAACTCACAGTTTTTAAAAGGAAATTTATAAAAGAAAACAAAGAAACCTTAAAGGTAGGGTTTATTGGTTTCGAAGTTTTGCATTCACACATAAATCATCACTTATTCCAGCAGAGGTGGGAAGACTAGTGTGCAAGAAAACCTGTACAACCTAGAGATAATAATCAGTGACTTCATGCTGTAAGTAATCGTGTTGCATTAATATGAGTCTAAATGTGGTAGTCATCCATTATACTATATTCAGATAGAAGATAGACATCTACGCCTGAGTTATTCACCCTCAATTCTTGCTTTAACTGCAAGAGTGAAATAGGATGGGATGCTCATTTAAAATAGGCCATTGAATGACTTGCCCTTTGATGGAGCATATTTCTCTCCAATCCCTGCAAAAAGGGGTCCTAGCTAACTGCTTAAGCAGTTATTATTTCTCTTTATTAAGGCAAAAATTAGGACAGATGAGTCTCCCTAAAAGCTTGTGATGTTGGTCATATCACATGGTATAGATGATCATACTTACATAGTCATATTAAGTATATGAAAATAATACAAGTATATGAAAAAAATAACAATATAGAATACTCCCCCCCATACATATGTATGTGTGTATATATATATTTATGTGTCAGTTTGTGAATGAATCTTCTATTCTTCATTAAAATGTGTGTGTTCAGTAGGAATGAAAAGATGAAACAAAAGAATAAGACTACAATTCTGTATTATATTGCATAGCGTATTGTGATCACTGGCTTCATGCTGTGTACCCAAATAATGTAAAATAATGTTACTAATCTAACACATCTTTGTTCTCCATCAGAAAACAACTTCTTGGTTCTAGCTCCTGTCTCTTATTTTATGTATTAAGTGATGCCAGCATTTGTACACTAGATCTTTTCATGAATAATGGATCATCATTTTTGTGGAAATTCCAGATGCTATCAGAAAAATATAATATCTTAAAAGGAACATATGTACAAACTCATATGGAAGTGCAAGGATGCAAACTGTCTTTAAACTCACTAACTGAAAAACAAACTTTATCTGATGCTAGCAGGAGATAGATGGAGTCCTGACTCCACTCTTCTCCCATGTTAAAAACCAGTAATTTTTGTCAATATGCCAGGGAACATATGTTGTATTTACCATAGATTACACTGCCTTTGCTTTCTTTCCAAAATATTAATAATTCTTTTAGTGACATACAGGGATTTCATTGGGCAAAAAGGAACATCAGGCAACATGACACTGCCAAGATCAAAATATAAAGTGGATCAGGCAATAGATGAGCTTGATGAGATAGATGAGCTTGAATAGATGAGATGCCCTAAGGAGTGTGTACATGTGCACACACACAAACACACAAATATAGTTAGCTGAAACCCACCTCAGTCATTCTATGAGTGAGTCAGAAAAATCTAGTTGTGCAGCTTGGCTCCAGTGTGTAACTGCTCCACCTTGGGCTCTCTGCTTCCAGGAACCTCTGCTCCAGTCTCCACTGTCTATGGTGGGTCTCTGTGACCTGGTATAAAGGTAAGCCACTAATCAAGTCAGGCCACCGTGATATCATAGCCTACCTTTTCCATAGTTGCAGGTATCAGTCTACAGCCACTTGTTGATCTGTGGCCTATGCCAATGCTCATTTATCTTGATTTTGTTATTATTGCCCTGCCAGTTTTTGTTTTGTTCTGGTTTGGTTTTGTAGAAAAATAGTATTCTTGCATGCCATATTATGAATGCAATAGTTAGATCATAAATTTATTATGATCCTATCAAAACTTATACTCACTCACCATTGCTTTTGATATTTCAAATCAAGAAAAAAAGATGTGTAAAAGAAAAGGGAGACTTCCATTTTCCATTTTGGAAATCTACCTCAATGTTATTATATTTTTTTTTCTTTTTTTTTTTTAAGGTAAAAATGTTTCTCTGACACAGCCTATTAAAAAAAAAAAGGTATTTTTTTCTTTATCCTATCATATAAAAGTTATTATAACATTCCATTGCTAAAAGTCTGTTATATGGACAAATGAAGACTAATGAAGAGTTTTTCTTGTAATGTAAAAATAGCTTTGGGGTTGTCATTTCAGGTTCTGTGTTCAATTCAAATGCTTTAGTTCTATTATGCTATTTTTTATTTCACTTTTCACTGGGAAAAAAAAAAAGTAGAGCAGGATTAAGTTTGGTATTTCTTAAGATAGATAAACAGGAAATAATTATATTTAATATGTAGACAGTGACATCAAAATTCTCTGCAATTCACAGATATAAGGAATACCATAAACCTCATTCTGGATACCTCACTGACGTGATGGATGTCTCAAAATTTCTGTTATAAAAGATCAAGCTCAATTTTCTTCAATCTCCTGGTTTCAGTCTTCTGCATTTCACAAAATTCAAGATATAAATTATTATTTTTTTTTTTAATTTTGAATCTTTATGTGGAATTATTCCTCAAGGAAATCAGCTGTTTTTACTATGCATCGCTGTTTTAATTCAAATTCATAAATCTGTATTGATCTTTTGTGGCATATAATATTTAGGTAATAACTCAAGCAAAACCCATCTGGCACAATCAGCTGGGGATGCTGAACTTGGTGAATCAGAGTGAAAATTTACAATATGCTGTGTCAGTAACAACATATCAGCTATTCAAGAGGTAAAAATTAAACCTTAAAAAGCAAAGATTAATAAAATAATGATTAAAAAAGGGAGGAGGAACAAAAGAAAACACTCTAACAGCTCATTACATGAACAAAGATGGAGATATGAAGCATAATAATACTAAATAATAATAAATACTAAATAAATAATAATACTAAATAATAATAAATGTGTAGTCTGGCACCAGATTTGTACAACAGAAGACACCATTCTTAACATTATTTAAAGACAAAGGAGATACTATTCAGATTCTGTAAACCATGATTCAATTAGCATAGTATTACAGATACTTCCTCTGCATAAAATTCCTGTACTGGAACAAATACAACTACATTTACTTAAGCTTTAACATTTAGTTCAGTACCGAAAATGGTAATACCAAAATTCATCTAGGTGAAGTTATGGAACTTCATCTTAGCACTCAGAAAATTTGAAAGTACCTCATAAAATGAAGTTCTTTAGCTTCTTTTGAAGCGTAAGTGAATATATATTTAATACTTTGATTTTTTTGTTAAAATTAAGGTTTATGGGAGCCATCTCCCATATTAGTAAGCAGTGGATAAAGTAAATGCAAACATTTTTTTTCCACTCCAGAAAACATAGCTCGTAATTAAAGGATGGTTTTATGAGATATTTTAATGTATTATGCCTTTGAAAAGGTGTAAAGCGAGAAAACAATTATGGATGTTCGACCTCTTAAACAGAATCCAGACCCTGCAACAACAGCTGCCATGCCAGTAGGGTGATAGGCATCCCCAAGTTCCAGAGTTTTATGGGGCCCCAAGGAGAAAAAAGACCAATATGTGAAATAACTTACATTTTCCTTTACCCTTAGATCAGACCTACTCAGTCAAAAATGTGATTATAATATATTCAGACTTAACAAGGTATCTTTTTCCTAAGGATGAAATGCAATTTAGCAGTAAAGGTACAAAGGATGGAACCTTTTGGAGAACAATTCATTTCAGCTGTCTGAAACATTTTGCATAGGATAGGATGGGCTGCTCAAGGTGTCTGTCCCTGTTGATTACAATGGGGGTTTATATTTATTTGATTTAAAACAATCACTTCAGATTGTTGAATGTTTCCACGGACCACAATACTGGCTGTCTTGCCACAGCTTCCATGCACTTAGTAGTTACAGAGTTAGCTGCAGTTTTTGTATCCACATACACTACATTTTTATGTCTGACTGCAGAGAAGTCATAATCTATGCCTTTTTATTTTTTCCGAGTATGACTACAACCATCATTTTTTGTCTTAATACAATAAGAGCTTGAAGCATTAGTAATTTAAGATCTCCACTAGCACTCTGTTCCTATGTTTTTGTCCTGCCTTTCATTTTCTATTAATCTCTTTTAAGTTATCCGTATGCTACAAGAATGCAGTTGTCCAGCCTATTAGCTCAGTTAGATGTATTACTTCTCTCTTTAAAAGACAGCTTCAAAGAGATGGTATTCAAACCTTTCATCAAAAAAAGAAAGAAAAAAAAGAAAGAATACTGGTACTGTACTGAAATATTTCAATCAGAAAATAATATTTAAGAAATATTAATTTTAGCATCATTTTTGTGGATTACATACCATGGGACTATTGACTACTCTTGTGAAAGTCTAAAAAATCAAATGAAACCATAGAATATTTGCAGTATATGAACTGACCTGGCTGGTATAGTTGTACAAAATAGTGAAATGACATAGTCAAGGGCAATTAATATTTCTACACCATTTCTGGAAGTACCTACTTCTACTTCTGAGGCTGGATGGTTTGAAACTTCTTAGGGATTTATTTATGTTTCCTAAATGAACAGGAAAAAAATATACCATAAAAGCTGTACTTGACTAAATAGGATCATAGCTAATCTTTCTAATGTTTTTACATAAATTCCAAAATAACAGCTAACCACATCACTTGAGTGGGTAAGTAATTTAAGATCATATTTTGTTTAGCTTGTTTTTATTCTTGTAATTTGCATTCCCTAATTTTAAATGTTATACAAAACATTGACACTAGAGTTAGACTGTAAAAAAATAAATTATCAAAGTCTCTATTTCAATATGCTTGGATTCCTAGATTTTCTTTCCTTTGAGGCCTCAGACAAGATCAGGAGATGGCATGTGCTTGGTATCTCTCATGACACAGACAGTTTGTAACTGGATCAAGCCCCCAACCTCTGGGGCTCTGAATATCTTCTGGATTCATCAGTTCCAGTATAGCCAGAGAGTTACTGAAACAGAAAGCAAGGAAATCTTTGGAGCCTAACATCTAGCGTGATCAGCTGGAAACTAAGACAGATATCTTAATTTCGACATATGTGTTGTATGTGAGAGTTCTGACATAGGTACCTGATTTGCTAAGGAAGGAGAAGTTGTAACATTTGCTGTTTTAGACACTTTTCCCTCTTTGGAAAGTTTGTGTGAAGCCAAGCATGAGATGGGGAGAGAAAATCAGGAACTATATGAGTAAACTCAGTTGTAAAACAAGTACATTTAAGACTTTTTACATGTGTATGTGTACATAAATTTTATATGCATATGTATACATTTTCATACATCAACAACCTATTCCTAGAGCATTGTTTGATGAGGTGTTGGACAGCAGTACAGAAAGGGCATTATCATCTTCCTGCCTTTTTCACATTATGGAAATAGTATAATGGTCTCAGATTGCAGGCATAATTTGTGAGCCCTTTGGGATGAGAATCAATAAATAGTAACATTACTGTTGAACTTTGTGTTAAGTGTTAATGATAGAGTGCCAGTTATGCACTTACATTTTTAAAATATTTTCTATTGCCTTAAAAGTAGAAAGAATATATGACACATCAAAAAAGTCTCTAAAATGAAAAGCTCAGTTAAAAATCGTGCTGTTCTATGTGCTCAGGTTGCACCAGGTAATCGTGGGATGCAAGTTCTTGATGAGCTGCAGAAGACTGTCCTTTTGTTTGCTGAGTCTAAGGCAAAGTTACATATTCTCTTGGCTTCTCGAACTTTCTGTTTTTCTTCTTTCCCCTTTTTGTTTTTTTAATGTAAAATTGCTACAATATATTGTGTTCAATGACACTTGAAGCTGAAATAGGGCATTCATAACATTGGCAAAGGGAAATAAACAGGGAGAATAAAAGCTAAAAATACTAAATTAAATATGGAATTTAAAGCAAGATTATTGTATTTTTCTATCTTAGAAATTCATAGACACAAGGATTTTTTTTTCAGTTAGCTCACTCAAAATTTTCTTCAAGAGATTGGTGATTGGAAACTGCC
>JAVCKT010098180.1:0-10957 GCA_032273925.1 Rhynchotus rufescens
AGGACTGGCTGCTGCTGGAGCTGCAGGGCGAGGAAGGCTGCAGGTATTGGGCTGATCATCCAGCAAAATGTCCGGATTTGAGTTGTTTTGTAGGAGAATGCAGTGGTGTTAACAAGATCCTGCCCCTCATATTGCGGGGAAAATCTACCCGAGCTTTTTGCCTCAGCAAATCTTGGTTGTTGCAAAAGCTGAGTTTGAGATCCCCAAAACATGCCTTGCGTTGCTGAGCTGGTGGGTATCCAGAAGGTCCCAGCACCTCCACGTGAATTTCGTGGGGGAAAATACTCGTCAATGTGCTAGAGGGTGACCTGCAGCAAGCGTCTCCTTCCTTGAAGGAAGGAGGCTGGACAGAGCGTGTGGATTTTCTAAAATGTGTGTAAAGATGGCAAATGTTAATTTTTATATGTGAAATGAAGATCTTGGGGAAAGTGTGTGTGAGGTTCTTTAAATAAAATAGAAGTTGCCATTTTTATGTTTCATAAATTACATCCAAGATGGTAAAAGTTTTTAATGGTATAGTAAATGAGCATTTCTGGCTCTTACAAGCAGTTGCTGGCTGTTTCCCTTTCCTACACATTTAGTGTCAGAGGTGGGATTTTGGCTTCTGCGGTGCAGATTTTTTTTGACGAGCACCCTGACAAAATCATATTAATGAGCAACATGAGCAGCCCTTCCTCCTCCATCAGGTGTGCCTGGGTCTGGAGCGTGAGAGGGAGCAGGTATCTCGCCCAAATCTGCCTATTTCCCTTGGACTGGGGAACAGCTACCAGGTTTCCTGCATGGAAGGCTGTAGGGAGTTCCATAGCCTGGCTCCCTGTGGAAAAGCGGCTTATGCAGCTTGCTCTTTTTCTGCCACTTCCTTGGGTATCGCCCGGAGCAGCTGAAATCATTGAGCGGCTGCAGCCGCGTGTGCAGGAGGGATGGAAGCCTCCGGCTGCCCCCTTCCCTGTCTCCCAGAATTTGGAGCTTGCCTTTGGTGGTAAAGAGGGAAAAAAAGCATAGCCTGTGACTTAAATACCTTTAAATAGAAATTTCTTAGTTGGCTATAACAAATACATGCATTTAATAGTGGAGAGAAAATAAATGGTAGAGTGCAGTTTAAAGGTTTCTGTTTGTATCAGTGACTGTTTAACAGCAGCCCACAATTAGGACTTGCTCTTAAGTAAAGTTAAAAGAGGGCACCTTCTAGAAGCCCACTCCTGTCTTGTCACATGGAGCTCCTGGCTGAAAAGAAGAAGGATTTGGGCTTCCCACTAGAATCATAAAATCATTTCCAGTTATTAGCGGCAGTGAGTCCCAGACTGGCACTTTCCATGTTACGTTAACTTGAAAGGTTCTATCAAGTTTCAGCAGCAAATTTGAGTGCATCCTGCTGCTAAGTCTGTCACAAGTTTTTTCCAAACCTAGCCATGAGGAAAGCAAGGAAATTTTTGTGAGCTTGTTCATTTCCAGAGAATTTTGCATTCAGTCATATCAAACATACTTTGCAAGCCTTTAGTAAGCAGTATGCACAAACGCTTAAACACTTAACAAACTTTGCAGCATTTACAGATTTTAGTTCATTAATTTCAAGCCTAGTTTGGACTCGCTTTCAGTTTTAAAATACCGTAACCACCGAGGAGTTACGCGGCTTTGTTTTGTGCTTTTCTAAAGGAAACCGGATTTCCCTCTGTCTGCAAGTCACAAAGCGAGTAGCAGCCTGGACCAGAGCTTCCCAAAAGTGTCGGAATAGGAATGCGGAACCCGCCGCGTTCCTGCTGTCATCTTCACTGTATTAACGTGCTTTAATAAAGGTTTTCTTGCCGTTCACAGCAGCTCTGTTGGCTCCGTGCAGCCACGCTGCTCCCGGCAGCTGCCCTGTTGAGTGTGAAACCAGAGCTCCAGCCCGTGTTGGGGTAATTCACTGTGCTTCTCATGTGGCTTCCTGATCTAAGAGCAATGAAGGAGAATTTTCAGATGATTTTTTTCATTAAAGTCCTACGGTTCGTGGGTTTTTCTTTTTCAAGTTGTGTTTTTTTCCACTTCAGAAGTGTTAAAGGATACGGTTCTGGCCTTGAAGAGCGTGTGATCTGAATTCCACTGACACAGAAAATGAGGAAAATGAACTTGGGAAGGGGGGAAAAGGATTCAAATAAGTGGTGACAACAAGTTGATATTTTTTTAAGTTGAGATTAAGCTGGATCAGTAAGGAAAAAGTCAAAAATAGAGAAATGAAACACTCCATAATGTAACTCCAAGGTAGTGGAGGGATTTGAAGGAAAAGATTGTTGATAGGCAGGGTTTGAAAGGCATGATAAAATCAGAAGAGAAGGTTGAATCAAGGTGAAGGTTAGAAGGTGAAAAGCAATGGGACAGCAAACAAGATTTATAAAAACTTATGAATTACTTTGACGTGTTTGGCTTTTCTGGAAGAAAACGAGAGGCGGGACAGGAAAAGGTATTGAGGATGTGCCAGTGTGATCGGTTTGGCACAGCAGCCCGGACACACGCTCCCATCCTGAGGTGTTTTCTAACCCCCAAGGAAATTCACCTGTCAGTTGAGGCTGCCAATAGAATAAATGGCACAAGAACGGGCAACTTGGCCTGGAAACTCTCGTTTTTGCCCTGTCGCTCCGATTCCCATCACCCATGTCTGTGAAAGCCGGGGGATTTCTGCAAGTTCCAGTACGATTGAGGTGGGGTTGTAGATGCCTCTGGCATCAAGGACGACTGAGTCACTAGCACTTCATCCAAGTCAAAAGGATCATGAACTGGGTTTTCATTGGATTGACTGAAATGACTTTTCATAATGATTGCAGTGAAACTAGTGCTGCCTTTGTGTATGCAGTTAAATTTATGGTTTGTTTATAATGAGTTATTTTAATCTTTTTTTTACAGTGCTGGCATAGGAAATGAAAAGTTATATGTTGTCAACTTGTATAGATCGCTTTTCAAGTTAGCACCTAGACTCCTCCACTGTCTCATAGAGCATAGTTTGTTCTTTCTTCTCTGTGCTATATCTGTACTTGGGTTTGATTCAATATGTCACTTTCTGACTTTAGAATATTTCCTTTCACTGCATAGAAAAGTACAGAAATAGATGATAGTGGATTGCCATTCTTATCAAATTAGACCTGTCCTACAAAATGCATTTTTGGAGGAGATGGTTTCCTTCAAACACTGACGTTGTTTGGTGCCTTGGCTCCTGCTTGACAGCTTTTCTTTTCCTGCCTAATATATACTGGGGACAAGGTGGTGAAGAACAGGGACTTGGAATTCCTCTATTTGATACCTTGTGTCAAAAAAATACCTGTCTGTCCTTCTGAATGCCAAAAGGGAATCCCTGTGCCCCTTAAAGGATATATAACTTGCCACTAAAGGATACAGCTTGCCACCTAGGAGTGAGGAAGAGGAGGTATCAGTAGCGCTGACCAGCAGCGGTCTGCCCCGCAGGACACTCAGAATGGTGCATGTGCACCCAAAAGGTGCTCCCTGCACACAGAGGCGATGGGCTTGTCCTGCACCTCTGTGTGCAGGTTATTCTTGGGTAGGTAGCTTTCAGTTCAGCTCGCTGAGGTGGGAGCTGTTTGTTAGAGAAGGGAAGGTGTGGGTCTCTTCTGTGGTGATCTGTGCCCTGCTCAAGAGCTTAAATCTTCATTCAGAGATAGCTTACAAGTCCTGTTTGAACCATAGCACACGTCCAGAGCTTAGATTATGTTGGTGTATTTTCTTTCCAGAGATTTGACCAGGGTAGATAACAATGTTTTGGAAGGGCATAATACATCCTACAGCATTTTTAGCTATACTGATGTTTTTTTAAGCAGTGTTAAAACAGTAGTGTTAATATTTGCTGTTACGTTTCGTGCAGTAGCAGAGCAAGTTGAAGGTGCAACTTAGAAGATTTTCCTCCTCGTGTGCCCTTCTTCACAGGGGACTAGAGGAGCTGGAAAGTGAAGCTGTGGGCAGTTCAAGAGTAGAAACGAAAGGACTGAAGAGGCAGGAGGGGAAACACAATTATCAGTAAAAGCTGTTTTGAATGAGTTCATTTTTATCAAACCAATTTTTTTCCTTTGTTTTTCAGAGAACTGTGGTGAAGAAAACTTTTGCTCGAATGACATCACGTTTGGACTATTAATGTTCTCCACCCACTCTGCAAGGCGCAGCGGATTTCTAGGTAATTCAAGTAAGTGGGCAGATTTTACTGCTGCTAACGCAGTACCGTTTTGAACAGAAGCATGTTTTCAACCTCAGGCAAGGCTCACAGTCTGTTTCAGTTTGAAATTGAAGTTAATGTTGTGTGGGGACAAGAACAAGCTGCAAGGAAGATTTCCCCTTGCACTTGGGAGTGTAGAATAGCCGTCTTGGAAAATGCAGGGGAAAAAGGCAGCTCCGTACAGTCCTGGCCTGGGCAGTGCCCCGTGCGAATGGGGCTGTCCCCTTTCCAGAGCCTGAATTAGTAGCTCTCTGGGGGCACATGGTGAAGGAGAATGTGCTGCTGTGCGTGGGGGTCTCTTTTTCCCACAAGACTTTGTGTTAAAGGAGAGAGAACCTTAATGTTTCAGTAATACATGAATATATATATATAAAGTGAATGAATGTACCTGAATAGGTTCAAGTAGCAGTCTTGTTTATGAAAGGATTGCCTCTCCCTGCTTTCAGCCCAGGTGATGGCCTTTTCGGTCTTTGTGTGGGCTTTGGGCAATGTGCTCAAGTCTTGCCTTGCAGGAGGGTTGCTGAGGGCTCTGTGCATCCGTGGCCATGCAAAGAGAAGCACAGAGCGTACAGGACAGTTTATATCTTGTGAGTAGGTTTTTGATGTGGTGTATCATGAGGATCATAGTGTTGTTCCTACCTGGGGCTCCCTGTAACTATCATCTACGTTTGTTTATATGCTTTTTCTTTACAAGTAGACATAACTTTTAAAGTTGTTCAGCTGGCCCAATCAGAAAAGATAGAAAGCAAAACAAGTCACTCTAGATAGAACAAACTTTGCACCAGTCTTTGCTCAAACCAGATTATTTTGTCCTGCTGACAGAAAGCTTTCTGACATCCCTAGTGGTGTGTCGTGCATGGAGATGGTTGGTTGCACTTGAAGGGAAGGGAATGGTGTTGCAGGAGCAGCACTGGCAGTTAGTGATGCCGGCAGGTTCTCTTCTAGGACTCTGTTTTCAGTTGCTCGTTATCTGGAGGACTTAAATCATTTGAGCAGTAACTCTGTGTGTTGCACGTCTGCCTTGCACCTGCCTTTACTGAGCCTGTGTCTGAGAATGGGGTGAGGGCAGGAAAAAATACTGCTTTTCTTTACTCCAAGTAAAATGAATAAATATCTTGCCAGTGGAAAGACAGAGCACTTGCATATGTTGGAGCAAGTGCTTGAGTTTTTTGGAGAAAATTGGAAGTTTAGGAGAAGTCTGGAGTTTTTATGCCACGGTATTGGGCTGCTTGTTTTGTGCTATCCCAAGCTCTCATGTTAGAATGGTCAGATAAACATTGTGGAAAATGTAGCTTGTACCAGCTCAAAGCTTTGCCTTAATCTGTGTCATCCATCTAAATCAGATGAAGTAGATAATTTCCAATCCTTCTTGTTTTAACCAGACCACAGAGCTCCTGAGCATGTTTTAGCCTGGATGTGGGAAGTAAACAGGGCTGCTCCACAGCACTGACTGGGTGGGTAAAAACACGGAGTGAGGGGGCTCCCTTTGGTGATCTCCCCATGCTTTTCCTTGTACTCTGAGAAAATGGAAAATGGAGAATAAGCTGTGGAGGATGTTGGAAAGACAGGAGCAGAGATAGAAGAGATTGAGGGGCTGACGTAAACGTGAAGGAAAGGAGATGGAGCCTGGCAGTAACTGAATGATGGGAGGCATGGGCTTGATCTGTCTGTTATTAGCTGTTTAATTCTGCAGCCTGCATTTCTGCAAGAGCTAAGTCAGCCTCATGGCAGTCAGCTGAAGCAAGAATGTTTTTAGGTGGAAAAGTGAAATAACCAAGACTAAGTGAGACAGCACACCGTTTGAGATGATATATTGTGATTTTATATAGCAAGATAGGTTACATCTAGAAACTAATAAAGATACCGTGTATTATTTAGTTACTTTTATTAGCTGTGATATAGGTCAGAGTTTACATGCAGGAGTCAAGATAATCTACAAGTTAGCTGTGGTAAGCTTCAGAGTATATAACTGCATTGAGTCAAAGTCTCCTGTTGTTTTTCCCTTATTGCACTTTGTCACTTGGGACTTGCAAATCCACCTTCTTATATGATCCAAACTCTGCTGAATGTATTGGTAGGTGCTGAGTGCTTAGTTGGTTACTTTTTGGAGAAGGCTTTAGTGTTCACCTCAGTTATTTGGCCATAATTCAGGCAAGTGAGCACGTTGCTTGGAATTAGAGCAGCATTTGCTGCATCGTGCCCAGCAGAAGTGACATAGGGGACACGATGAGAAGCTATAGCCACTGTTGGGGGAAAATCAGGGCAGTTTAAGGCATAGAGGTCACAAATCTGTAGGGCGTTTGCCTTGATTAGTTGTGCTGCTCATGGAGTGATTCGTAGCTTCTTGTCTGAAGCGATGCCTTTAGAAGTGACAGTTTTTGCCTGCTCAGGTCTCCTCTGGTTAACTCAGTAGGTTCCTGCTTATGTGATTGCTGCCTTTGCTTGGCAGATGAGATAGGTTTCCCTGTGCTTCATTTTCCTTTGTTCTGTTTTTTATTCAGTTCCTTTTTTTAATTCATTTTTAAGTTGTCTTTGAGTTAATGACTATGCAGACTGGCATCTGTTGGGGAGTTTGTCTGAACTATTATCTTGTGAGCTCTTTGAGCAGTCACAATGAATAAACTGCTCATTCTGATTTATAACTGTGCTCGTTCTTGGCAGTCCTGTGCATTGCTGCCCAAATTGTTCCAGTAACTAAAAAGATGTGTGGAATGAGAAGTCAGATAATGGCAGGTCTTTAATAATTTTGGAAAAGACACAAGTTTTCCTGTATTCTTGTTACATATAATCAATGTTAAGTTACCTCCTACAAGTTTGAGATTTTAAGTTTTGCACAGAGGATTAAGTTTGGTGTTGGTGTTTTTGGTGAGCATTCTCTTACTTCTAGTGTTTCCTATCAGCTTCAGTCCTTAAAATCTTCCTCGAGTAATACATTTTCATTACTTTGATCTAATTTTTCTTTGATTTTTCATCTTCATGGAGTTTGTTTTCAAAAATCTAAATTTTTTTTTATATATATATACATATAAAACCATACACATACGTATATAGTACGTAATTTTCCACAAAGCTCTGTGCTTGCTGTCTCTGGTTAAAAATTGCAAGAGAGTATTCGGAGAGTTCACAGAACACCACACATCTTTGGTGTTGCTTTCCAAGTAACTTTCTTGCACCATCGGCACCTGTTTTATTTTAGCAATAATTTGCATTTTGCAGGGCATGTTTCAGCTTTATTTCCTGCTCATGCTTCACTAGGCTGTTTTCCTTTCTGTTAATATTTTTATTATTACTTTTGCTTGGGTTTCTTTCCAAGTTATAAAAATGCTGAAGTTACTCAGTTTGAAACTTTTCTGTACTTATTTCTACTAAAGCTTCTCTATAAAATTTTAACTGCTTGCGTTTTTTATGTGTCTTTACTAATTTGTCTCTACTAATTTGCAGAAACTGAAGGGAAGATGAAGTTTTCTCATAACCTGTGTGCATGTGTCAGAGCTTGTGTTGGTGCCTCTGCTCTTCTCTGGAAACCTGCCCATGTCACTGCTTGTGCAAACCACATTTAATCAGCAGGAATAACAGATTCAAGCCAGTGTCTTATCCAGATTGGTTCTTGTGTCCCTGCTGCGGAAGTGCCATGAATAAAGAGGAGCAGAGACACTGCTGGGCTCCACCCACAGGGCATGGAAAACATGAAACACGAGTGCAGTTAAATTGGCCGTAATTGCTGGGGCTGCTGTGCCCATCACAGTGCAGGCAAATTGCAGCTCATTAAGTCGAAATTTGTTAAATAGCGTGTAGAGAACTAATGGTGTGAAAAATGGTTGCTTGATTTCTCCCTCTGATTTATGGAAAAATGAGTCCTGAGCTTTACGTTTGAACTGGGAGGTTGACCTGAGTTCACCAAAAAGAGAGGCAGAATTGTTGACCAAAGCAGAGAGAGGCACAGGGCCAGCGGGGAGGGCCCAGGTGAATCAGCACCTTCTTTATGGCTGAAGATACAGGTTATAAAACAGTAACACCGACTTGTAAAACAGGCCAGAGACTTCCTCCTTTTGCTGAACCTGGGACCTGTGGCACGGAGGAAGGTTTTGGCATTGCCTCTCCTCCCTCCTTTTGCTTACACTGCACTTTGCAGTGTGTTCTTTTTGCAAGTATTTTGTTCTCTTGTGCTGGAGTTTTGAAATGTGTGTAATATTCAGCACTTGCAGGGAAGGTGACATTTTTGTTCAGCATAAAATGAGATGACATACTGCTTCGAGATATTTGTGAATTAAAAATACAGCTTTCAGGTTAAAACTTTGTAGCTACTTAAACTCAGCTGACTAAGTTGTATTTAATTTGGATAAAAATTGCAACTACCTGGATTTTTTTGTTTGTTATTAAAGCCAGAGTTGCCTGTAAGCTGTATGAATGGTATTTTGCACTGAAATACAGCTAGCACAGAAAGAGGTTTCTGAAATAATAAGAATCAGCATTGTACTTATTTTTTTCAGTGAGATCTGATTTTTTTTTTTTTCTTTATATCTGAATTTCAGCAAATGCAGAGTGAAGCCCATTCTATCATTTTGTTCAAAAATCTTCTGGAAGTTTCTTTTAATGCTGTAAAAGGGAAATTAGTGACATTAGGCGACTCTCTGTGAACATTTTGATTATTTTGAGCAATTACTGAGTTGCCTGTTTGCGACTGTATATGACTTACTAAGGAAGACTTTGACAGCTTAAACTCTTAACTTAAAATCTAGATGATTAGATTATTATACATACAAATGAAATATTTCAGAAAAAAAAATGACTTAAAGATTATGCAATGTCTTTCTGACTTTACCCCTAGGGTAAAAAGCTCTGTATATGCAATGCTTTATCTAGTGTTTCTATAATAAAGTTCTTTCTTAGCACAAATTACTTGATTAGTTTCCCTTAAAATATCTGTCATGATGTTCCTGTGGCAGATCTCTGAGACAAAGTTTAGAACAGCCTTATCTCAGTCTTAGTAAGCTGAAGTTCCTCTATCATTAATCTAACTTCTTTCTCCTTCACACAGAGTGTGTTCAGCACTAGGCTTTGAGACCCGTGTGAATGATTGGAGCAAAAACATGTATAAGAGCCTTTTAAGCCCAGTTTGCATTAAGGCAAATTAAATCTAAGTAGTGGTAATGCTTAAGTGCCTTTTTCAGCCTATGCAATGTGAATTGCAACACAAAAACAACTGATGGCTGAGTTCGGAAATGCCAAAAACTTCAACTTGCTGCTGTCCTATTTAGTAGCACTGCTAATAAGAGGAAATAAAGAAGTAAAAAGAAGAAAAAGAATGGACATGAAAGCGATGAAAAGTGATGAAGGTGAAGTGGTAGTTGTTAACCAGCCTACTGTTGGGTTCTAGAATAGGGGAGATGCAAACCCTTTAGGGCAACCTGATTGCATACACATATGTATGTGTGTGTCTGTATAGATGAGAGTTAAGAATACAGGCTTACCGAATTCATCAGGAATCTCTCAGCGCCCTCAAGGACCCAATTCCGAGAGATGACAGCAGTGCTGTTAGTCTGCCTTGGAAAGGTAGGGTGTAATTGTAGTGTTTAAATGACCATTTTGGTTTGGGTCAGTGACGCTGCTACGCAGACACCCTCTCAGCGGTGTCCCTGAGGACGTGCTGGTTAAGTGGATTTGAACCAGGTGCCTTTCCCAGGAAGCGAATCCAGGAGCCCTGCTGCAGAGGCTGCCTGTTCTCCGGGGCACGTACAGGCCTGGATCCATAATTCAGCCTTTGGAAAGCCAAGCAGCGTGTGTGGTGGGGATGTTTGTTTCTGTGGACCAGATGAAATCTAATCCAAAACAAACCCTCTGAAGAGCTAATGTAGGTCAGCACCAGATACTTTGATCCACTGAGCCATTTCTTCTGCTCCAGATTATTTGCCAACGTGGGCAGAGCCAACGTTGTTTACTTTGCTGCTTGGTCAATAGCTAAGGGCCATGAAAACCCAGGATCTGTACCTGCTTGTCCAAGTCCAGGCACACCTGTAAGTGGCAGGGCTAATATCAACACCCTTCCAAATGCCCTGAATGGTCTTTATAAATCTCTGCTAATGGAGACGCTCAGGGAAGCAGAAAAATACTGTGAATTACAGTGAATCAAATGGCTAAGTCGTAGTTACCTTAAGAAATTCTGATCATGTTTAGCCTGTTTGTTTGTTTCTTAAGTTGCTAAAATCAGTCTCTCTTAATTTCCCACTTTTATATAGACTTTTATTGCATGTGTGCTTCTTACCCTATCTATTTCACCAAAAATATTGGGAGTTTTGTAGCAGTTATCAAGTGAGAGCAAGACTTAAAAACGAAGAAAGATTGCCTTCTAAAAATGCCAGTATTTCTGGTATCTTTCTGTACAGTAAGATTTTGTGAATCAAGACAGGATTTTTTTTCCCCCATTGGGCAGAATTCATCAGTTTAAGGTTTTAACTGTCATTATTATTTTGAAAATTTAAGTTGGAACGTTTTTTGAAAATTGAGTATTAAACTTATGGTAAATGGCTAATGATAAATTATTTTATTTTGAATTAATATTTGTCAGAGTTCTCCCACTTTGTCCTGTATAAAAGTGCAACTTTTTTTTGTCCTTTCATCAATTCTTTATGATTTTGCACAATGACGACTAGCAGAGCATCCTCTGACTAATAGTCAGAAATAGAGACTTATATTTCCTTATTAGATCTTTTCAGAATCCAGGCTTTTGACATTTTTCTTCCAGGATTCCTACTGATGGGGTCATTT
>JAVCKT010098181.1:0-10957 GCA_032273925.1 Rhynchotus rufescens
CTTTTTTTCTGTGTGCTACAGAAAACGAGAAGATGGCCTCTCCTATATCCTTGTACTGACATAGCATGGGATCTATACCATGAAGAAAAATTTGTGTTCTCGTCCAAGAGTTAGCGTATCTACCTTCCTGATTCACTATCAGTTCATTACTCAATAAAGAGTTGATCTCTTATGCAAAATTGAGCTTCTAAAATTTTTATGATTGCCTAATGGAATGGACCAAAGAAAAAACAGTCAATGCCTGTTAGCTATTTGGGATTCGAATATGCATAAATTTCCATTCATAATTTATATAGCACTCTGGATGAAGAACAAAATCACAGGTTCTCCTTGAAATTATATTTAGATGTCTTGGATGTATCTAGTTTTATTCTTCGATTGTCTCCTGCAGACAGTCAAACCTTTGAGGGATCCTAGAGGAAATGTCTCGAATCATTTTTGTTATAGAACTAAATCAAAAGTGAGGCATTTCTTACTGTTTCTGGTTTAGAAGCATTCATTACAGCAGTAATTTGATTTAAAAAAAAAGTGCTATTTCTTTCTGTGTTTTTACTTAAAAATTCAGAACTTCATTAAGGCTTGGTAGGGAATATATTTTAATTATTTGTAAATTTCCAAGAAGAAAAAGTTGTTCAAGATAGCCCTTCCACAACAGAAATAGCTTCATTTTTGTGAGATACTACAGATATATCAAGATTAGACATCATTTTGGATGATCAAAGCACACAAAGGCATTTAATCTATCATTCAATCCTAAGTCTTTTGTAGATCTCAATATAATGTTTAGTTAAGAAGTGCAGACACTAGTGCATGATAATCATTAGGGACAGAATAAGCTAACAATAGTAATTTTGCATAAATGAGTATTGGTAAAGTCAGCTCATGGCTGCTTTAATTTGTATGGAAGTTAAGTAACAGGCAATATTTAGAGACACAGGGCGTCCCCTGAGCTGAACATTAGAAAAATGGTCTGATTACAAAGCAGCTAATAGACTTATTTTATACCTTATATAAATTAAGATCAAGTAGTATTGTAATATTGATTAACTTATATAAATCCAGATAAATTTATGTGAGTGATCAAAATCTTATGAGGAAGACAAGCTTGAAGAATGTGCTCATCTTCTATTAAGTATGTGCTCACATAGAAGTACTTGTAGAAACTTCAAAAAAATACTCTTGTAAGTTTAACAAATGAATTTAGATAATTTTTTCTGCCCTAGAAAGTTAATTTGAAGTAATCTTTACATTAGATTTGTAAATTCTTTCATAGAACATGCTCTTTTCATTTTCCTTTAAAAGTGTTATTGTTGGCTGCATACCTTTCATATCATTATATAACAGGCTATGTATGAAGTACATTTTATTTATTTGAGCTAATGTTGACATGTGAGAGAGACAACCTGCCTTGTTTGTTTTCTCTTTTAATGGAAGGTTATCTGTTACATGTACAAGGAATCTGCAGTTTTGCCAAATGGATAGCCTAATGGGAACTGACATTATAGCCTGCTATGGAGGATTTGTGCTTGGAAAATAAAAAATCCAGGCACTTGAACTTGGGTGCTCTCTATCCTAGTCCAAAATGGAACAAAATCTCTCTGATTTTACCTAATATTTCCAAGAGATCTGTCTTTTATTGCAATGCAAAATGATTAAGCTTTATACATTTTTACAAAATGGAATTCATGTTTGGTTTTAATCTCATCTCATGTATTTTGGTGATCAGGAAACTATTACTGGAAGAAATGAACTTCAGCTAGGCTGGATTCCAACTCTTCCCTAGATCAGTCTGCCCACTGACTTCAATAATGCTTAAAAACAGCAGCACTTGAAATGGAGGGAGATCAGTATTCATATTCCTATCATATTTCTCTCTGTGCCACCAGATGTTTTCTATGAAAGCTTGAAACAAACTACTTGAGGTAAATGGGCACTTTTCGATTGACTTAAATTGGTTTTTATTCATTCCATTGATGCTCTGCATGGAAATCACATCCAACTGCAAAATGATAAGCCAGTAGCTGTATGTGATTACTAAAATTATAAAGTAGAGGCATGACTGTTTTCTTATTCTCTTGCCATCTCACCTCTCATAAAGTTATTGTTTTTTCAAGCACTATTGTGCCTCCATTCTAACCCATATATTCATACTCTGTATCATCATCAGGAGAACTCAAGCCACCAAGTATCGATACAACATATGGAGGTTTTTTGTAAAGTATAGCCAAATTGAGTCCTCACTCTTTAGTTATAAATAAATAAATAGTAAAACAGATAAAAATCTGATCTATAGGCTTGTCTGGTTTAAAAGCAGAGAACCAATGCATAAAAAGATATTAAAGTCTTTGGGGGGTATTTTGCTTTTGCTCAGAATAGTCTCTTTGCTCCCCTTTGAAGATTTTCTCTGCTTGGGGATTTCTCTCATTCTTCCTCAAGAGCCAGGATCAGAGTGATTTGCCCTTGAAGGCTGTTTCTGGATAACAGGAGTTCTCCTCCCACACTCCTGATAACTGCTCCTGGTGAGGATGAGTGAATTCGAAAAATGGAAGCATTGAAAATGTCAGAAATATGCTCTTCCTTGTGATATTTTAATGAGGTTGAAGCTTATGGTAATCAAGAAATTCCCTACTCTGGAAATGAAAGGGGGGTTGTGTTAATCTGTTGTGACACTGATTGTTTTCCCAGTGTGAAGTGAAGGTGCTTCCGCGTAGCTGTGCAACAACAGTCTCTAGGGGCTTCACGGGTCTGTGTTTTCCTTTTGCACGTGCAGTGTTTTGTGAGACCAGGAAAATGCTGGTGTTTCTAAAACAAGCAATTAGAGCTAATGAGGAGCTTTCTGTTGAAGTAAACATTTTTATGGGCACGTTCACCCTCCTTCTCAAAAAATATTTTGATAAAAGCTGTCTGTTTTCACTGGAAATTTTGTTGGCTTGTATTTAGAAAGCTTAAAATCCAACAGTCTGGGCTTTCATTATAGTTGAAGTTCTTTGTTTTGTTTTATTGTAATTAAAGATATTTGTTGGTCTAAGTTTTAGATATTTTAGTTGTGAGGTCTTCAAAATTACCTCAGATCAATGAATTACAAATAGTCTATATAGATGAATATTGTGAAAACACAAACTCCACAGGCAAGGAACTTGCTCTCACATAAAGAACACACTCCAACAAGACTGCTTGTGCATGTGTTCATAAAGCTACTTTTTTTCTGTAGATCAACTTAGGAATACAGTTACATAAAATACAGGACAAATAGAAGAGACTTTTTTTGCACGTTCATTTTGACTGTGACAGCAACACTCACTTAACTAGTTCCTACCATTCTTATGGGAATGCCGTATTTCAAGAAGCTGGAGCAACTATTCAAAATATGAGATGGTCAATTATTAAATAATAAAGTTAACATTAAAGTCTACTCTCCGCTTAAGAAAACTATGAACCTGACTCCCATGTTTTGCTGGGCATCCAGCAATTCAGAATTTAATAGTGCCTGTACCTGGAATAGTCATGCAGTAACTTACTTGAGTTGTGAGGCTAGGGTGCCTTTAGGCAGATATTCTTTCCTTGCCTTTTTTTTTTTATTATTTGCCTGAGGCCCAGTAATTATACCTATATTTTAGGAAAGCAGAGACAGACCCACACACAGACATATCAAATATCCTGTCTGGACTACTTTTTATTTCTTGTCACAGAAAGCAAAAGGCTATGACCAGCTTTCAAATCTGATTGTGTGTATGAGAGACTGAAGCAGCAGAAGGTATGAACTCTATTAATGCCATTTTGCAGAGTCAAAGAGGACTGTAGAAGGTGTGAGATGTTCCATGTTTCTCAGGGTCCTTGTTTTTCTAGTTAGAAACGATATCTGGTAGGTGGTTAGAAACTACAAATCTGTTCACTGCAGTTAGTTCTGAGTTGTATTCACATACCCAAGTAAGGGCTAATCTCCCTGTCTTTATTTTCTTCTGAACTATTTTCCTCTGCTTTGTTTCCTCAGAATGTATCTCTTGTGGAAATCTTTTCTCCAGCTGGGAGGATCAGACAAATGGAAATTTTCCAAAGCTATATATAGATGACAATGCAGGGGCTTAGCAGAACAACAAACATCATTTCTTTATTACAGCTAAATGCAAGATCATACATCTAAGAGGGAAAGCTGTAGATCATATTTATGTTACATGAAGACTGTAGTTTATAAAGAGTGACTGAAGTAAATTACTGAAGGGTCAGGGTGGATAATCATTGCAATATGAACTTTAAGGAAGATATATTAGCAAAATAAATAAATAAATAAATAAAGTAAAGAAAAAGAGTACCATCAATACTTGACTGTGTAAACAGAAAAATATCAAGCAGAAGCAAAGGTGCTATTACCACCATATGCGCCATGATTGCATATAGTTATGACATATATATCAAGGTTAGTTGGAAAGCAAGAATTCTGTTTTGTGAGTTCTTTTGAGGTGCAGTCATTGTTTTTAATCCTGCGAATCTGAAATTGTTCTGCTTTCTTTTTGTATGAAAGCTAGAGAGCACAAACAGATCCTTGCTGGACAGTGATAACTAGTGATACCACTCTCCTGGTATCACCTGATTAAAGTGGCTGGTATCCCAGCAGGGCCCTGTGATGCCTAGGGTACCTCTTTGCACACAATTCTTCTGAGTGTCCTTGGACCTTTCCAACCCAAGGCTGTCCTGCTTCAAGGAACTGCCACCACCTGGTACCTTCCTATCCCAGCCAGCCTCCCTCAGTGGGGCTCAGCTGTACCTACCCCTCCTGAGAGGCCCTCAGGAGGAGACCCAGGATGGCTGCATCTCCTACAGTGCTCAACTTCTGACAGTGCCTAAACTGCATGGCTCAGATGAGGAATTGGAGCCTGAGCTTTTCATACCAAGAGTGACACCAGGAGAGGGCTGTCAACACATTGCATTGGAAATAACAATTTTCTCAGATTTGGTTGACCGAGATCCACTTAGTTGTAAAAACTGGAACAGCTGCATCTGGAGACCGTCAATTTGGTATGCTGGTACCTTATCAAGTAGGGTAATCCCTTGGATTATGGAGACTAAAGATTTGAGATACCTCCACTGAACTAGGTAACTTGAACATATGTCAGTCATGTCCCTGGAAAATACTTTCTTTGCTGATCTAATTCTGAGTCAGTTCAGAAATATCCTTTAAATCAATATGTTTTCATGAAGGGCTTTGGCTTTCACAGAAAAAAATGTATCTCAGATAAAAACAGTGTTTCCAATCAGCTCTATTTCATATTTTTTAAAAGCTCATTGGGAAACTGAAATGTCCAGAAAAGAGCTACCAGCACTTCTACAGTCCTAGAAAATCTATTTTACACAACAAAAAATAATGACATTCTGTCCTTTTCGTATATCTTTAAAGGTAACAGATACTCATTCACAGTAAATAAGTACGTACATGAGGAGAAGATTTACTGGGAGACAGCATTTTAGCCTTCTAAAGGCCTAACCAAACTGTGAGAGTTTTTCAGTGCTGGGAGGTTAAGCTACTGAAATTCATAGCAGAAATCAATGGCAAATATTTAAGATAAGGGTAATCGATCACTGAATCACCTTTTAGAGAAAGATGTTGCATCTGCCAACTGCTGTCATTAAACCAGGATTATTTTTAGACCATATCAGTATTCAGCAAAAGTTTTTCTGTGAAGTAAGTTTCAGCTCATCTAGAATTTCTGAACCTTCTGTAGGACTTATTCCATGGTATTCCACAGTCTATCTCATGCAGAAGGTTATGGTAAGTTATCATATCTATCTTCCCTAAATAGAGGCTGGTAGTTTGTTATTTTTCACTCTTAAATTACAACAAATGATAGTAACAAAAATATTAGATCAAACAAAATAACTTTTCTGAAGATTTCCTGACAAAATTTGTTTAAATGAAACAAAGCTTTTTCCTCCTTTCATTTCCTTATATTTTTCACTTACTTAAACATAATTTAGGTGATTTTTCAAAAATATGGCTCATTTTGACATTATCATTAAATATTTCAATTATTCTTTCTAAAATTTTACCTTCTTTTTTTTAACGAGCTAAAACTATTTTGATAAACTTGTCATGAATAACTTTGCTTGACCCAAATATGTGTTTTTCATTCCTGCACTGAAAAAGTTCATACTTTGTTTTCTGGATTTGAATGATAAATAATCCCAGAGTCTGTAGTTTTCTACATGGATATTTACTAGGTGTGGTTAATATAAGAGGTCTAGCTGCCATGATAAATCAGATAGTATATAATAGGGGCAGACTACTATCAAACTATCTCACTGCTGGAGAGATTATAGCTAGCTAAAAGAGATGAGTAACCTTGACTATCATCAGTATTAGTGATACTGGTGTAAAGTTCTGCACAAGAAACATATTATTTTGTCCAATTTCAGACTGTTATCACTGGGATTTTACTGTACAGATTTAAAGGGTACTCAGAGATATATGCATGCAACTTTTCACAAAGAAGGTATATGCTGCTGCTGAATGATGTGGATTTAGGGATTCATTCCTGTGTAGAAGGAAGCAGACATAATGTTTTTTCTTTTTTTTCTTTTTTTCCCTAGGGGTAGTATACTTCTATATCTGCAGAGATTTTATAAGTGTTACAAATGCAAATTTATTCTTTCAGATACAAATATATTTCACAAAAATCACTACACAGGAAAATGGAAGAAATATGGGAAATAAGATGAGCAAGGAAAAGGAGGAAGATCAAAAAACTTTTATTGGAAAATCCATTTAATCATAAAACTTATGGTTCTTTGTTTTCTTACTAGGTATGCAAGGATTCAAAAACATACCAGGAACAGGGAGAGGTGGTGTATCTAAAAATATACAGATGACATTCTGGAATGGCATTTCTTAAACTTTCTTATTGTGTGATGCATCACATACACTGTTAAAAAAATATTACTTTTGACCATTCTCTTATCTAGTCTAAAACGAGAGGCTTGCAAATTCATTGGTCTCAAAGAAGATTTGGTACATTGTACATAATTTGAGCATCAGTTTGAGTTGCTGCTTATTCTATTTCTAAAACATATAGTGCCACTGATGTAAGCATTTCACAGCCAGAAGAGTGCAGTAATCACCTAATCTCATTATTTACTAAATTTTGCATACTCTGACTGTAAAAGATGAAGGGGTTTCAAAATCCACCTTCTTTGATTTTGGCACCCTATTTTTGGTAATCCTAAAGAAGAGCAGACAAATAGCAAATTTGGAAGATATTCAGCATCCTCAGGCCCTGGGCAAATTGCTGGCTAATAGCAAGTAAGGAGCTCATACTCAAAGACAAGCTCTTACAAAATGCTGGGCATTGCTATTAGCGTCCTTGCAACTCTAGAAGCATGTGCCACTGGGCACAAAGGAATGCATTTTCACAAGGTCTTTTCCCAGGGAGAGGAAAGAAGGTGGAACTGCAGGAATGGTCCAGGTGTCATCCAGCG
The DNA here is from genome assembly GCA_032273925.1 of Rhynchotus rufescens. Classification (NCBI taxonomy): domain Eukaryota; kingdom Metazoa; phylum Chordata; class Aves; order Tinamiformes; family Tinamidae; genus Rhynchotus; species Rhynchotus rufescens. The sequence goes on from JAVCKT010098181.1 coordinate 7,468, forward strand.
TTTAATTTCCACTCACCAAATAATGCTGAGTGATGATACCTGAGTTGATTCAGCACCACGCTTACCAGGCCTGCTTCTGCATGTAGTCCTTATTAGCCTACTTTGGTTTCATGGTTGACAAGCAAATCAGAGCAGAGCTGTCTATAAACTATCTTTCTTCTAGAGCTGGAAAGGAAACCTCTCAGCTCTGATTTGGACAGACTGATGCACGGCAACGTTGGGCAGGTGGGGGAGCACCCTTGGAAAGCAATCTGGAGTCTCCAGCTGGGAGCACCTCCTGTAAAACCCCTCCAAAGGAATGATTTATTATTGTACTTCATTTCCCTCTGATTAAAACAGCAGGCAACAACCATCTGCAGACACTGACACATTTATAATGATAAATGTGTCACAAGAAGTATATTCCTCCAAGCACTGAAAGGATCTGTAAGTGTTGTTTTTCTTTATTTCCCTTTCTATCTTTCTGTCTGTCTTTCTATCTTTCTTTCTTTTTATTTTTTTAGATGCAGTAATTATTCTATTAGGTTTTAATTACTCTCGTGATATGTCAACAGAAAAGGATCTTCTGGAATTTGGTCAGCTGTAGATCCCTTACACATTACTCTATCTCAGTTATAAACTCCTTGGGTTAGAGTCACAAAAGGAGCTGGGCAGAGCAATGCCAGAGCTTTCGGTGCACTTCCCTGAAGGGGTACATATAGCCCTGAAAAGCTTATATTATAAGGAGGTGTGTGCCTTAAATGGGGAGCCAGGTAGGCTGACGTGCTGGGAGGAGCTGCTTTTTCTGGTCTACAGGAGACACTCATGAGAGAAAAAAAGGGTTTAACTAAAAATAAAATAAAAAACAAACTACCTTGTGTCTTCACACACAACTTTGCCCCAGCTTGCTATTTCCCAGTGTGAAGCACTGGTTTGGTGTCCCAGGAATGTTTTCCCAGTCCTAGGAATTCACCTTTATATCCCTGTTCTTCATGCCCAAGATGTTTCAAGCATTCATCAGCATCTGAGTTTATAAGAATGACTGGTCCAGCTGAAGCTCTCCCACTTATTGTGCTGCCCAGAATGACCTATCCCTGTGGCACTGACAAGAGAGGAGAAAAGTGAGTATGTGGGGCCAAAGCCTGAGCCCGGCACGCTATGTCAGAAGTTCCCTTATCTGGGTAGGATGAGTCCGTCCAAGTGGAGGTAAAGTTGTGCTCACCCTCCTAGCAGCATGTGGGATGTGTCCTGGCTTGTAGATCACTCCAAGGCCACATATCGCATGACCCTTGTCTCATGGCAAGATGGAGCAATACTTGATTGCAAGTTTGTGAATCCCAGCAGAGGTCATGATTGAATTCTGTTTAGCTCTTGGCAAGCTGAAGCAGTGCTAGCAGTGAAGCTGAAAATATTTAGGCACTTAACAGGTTTTGCCAATGGAAATTTGGACTTCTACTTGCCATCCTGCTATTGCATAAGGAGCCTGAGCTCAGTGTTTGCACATTCCTTGCTCAGCTGCATTCTAAGTTCTTTTCATCTCCTTCAAATAAATTATTTTTCTCCATCATTCAGTGCTCCTGCTTCTCTGTCCTGATGGGAGAAAAATGTAACCATTTTTGATATGTTTTGTTACCTTACTGCTTTATAATTTTTGTTGGGATTTCTGGACTAGTTGTTTCTTAAGCGAGAAGTGTGGGCACAGTAGAAATTAGATCAAATCTAGTAACACGAAAAGAAACCTTCTCTTGATTTTTTCCTGAGCATAAATGTTATATCCATCCACTCATTTTTTTTGCCTTGGCCTTGAAAAATCAGGCAAGTTCACCTTCTGTTCTGATACCATCCTTCTTTTTTTTTCATAAACATTAAGCTAAACAAAGCAGTGAAGACATGATACCACATATATCCCTACATCTTCTTCGGAAAGTGCACACCGCTTTGGGCTTATGGTGGCCATTGTAGGTTTCCTGGCCAGCAACAGTGTTTACTCTTTACTGGATATACTTGGTGTTCACTGTGTCTGTATTTCATCCCTGCTCTCCTTCCCCTTTCACTTTCCCTCTTTCACGTTCCCTCCCATTCTTGAAGATGACATGGTGTTCAAGCCAGGCTGCTGAGCTAGCAGGGATCTGGCTACTGACAGATTTGCAGGGATTACCACTCTGTATGATACAGTGCACACCAGGGACTTTATGACCTTGCTGAAAACTTCTAACAAAGACCATACAGCAGTCAACATCTGATTGCTTCACATGAGAGTTCTCAGCGAAACATTCTGTGAGGGTAATAACTTGTGCAATTGATGGCACTCCTTAGCACCCTTCTTGTGGCTATTTAATTGATTCCACACTGGTGCTTAGTAAGAAAAATACTGTTTGTGTGGATGTTTGCTTGATCTGCTCATTAGCCATTAATAACCACCTGGATGGGCAGCTACATTGTGCTGATCAATATGCTGAGCTGTTCCGAAGCAGAGAAGTGCAGGGGATTCAGCATCCCAGTCAAGGAGAGAGAGTAGTTCCCTTCCTGCCATACAAGGCTCTTCTTGCTCTGCTGTCATAAACCCTCTTCAGGATCTCTCTCACCCAGGAGGCTGCAGTGTCACCTTTGTACCAGACACACAGGACACTCTGTGTGTGTCAGTGCTCAGCCACCTTTTCGCAGCTGAGGAATAGCAGAAAGATGAGGAAAGTTACCAAATCACAGAATGGTTGAGGTTGGAAGGTACCTCTAGAGATCATCTAGTCCAACCCTCCTGCTCCAGCAGGCACACCCAGAGCATGGGGCACAGGGCGGCATCCAGGCGAGTTTGGAAGACCTCCAGAGAAGGAGACTCCACAGCCTCCCTGGACAGCCTGTTCCAGGGCTCTGTCACCCTCACAGCAAAGAAATTTTCCTCAAGTAGAGATGGAATTTCCTGTGTTTCAAATTATACCCATTATCCTTTCTCCTGTCACTGGCCATCACCAAGAAAAGTTTGACTCCATCCTTCCTACATTGTCCCTAAGGTACTTATATAGATCAGATCTCCTGTCAGCCTTCTCCAGGCTAAACAGGCCCAGATGGCTTTCCTCATACAAGAGATGCTTCAGTCCCTTCATCATCTTTGTTGCTCTATGCTGGACCCTCTCTAGAAGCTCCACATTCCTCTTGTACTGGGGAGCCCAGAACTTCACCCAGTACACTAGGTGTGGCCTCACCAGAGCTGAGTAGAGGGACAGGATCCCCCCTCTCCACCTGCTGGCAACACTCCTCCTGATGCAGGCCCGGATCCCATTGGTCTCCTTGGCCACAAGGGCACACTGCTGGCTTATGGTTAACTTGGTGTCAACCAGGCCTCCCAAGTCCCTCTCCATGGAGCTGCTCTCCAGCAGGTCGACCCCTAATCTGTACTGGTGCCTGAGGTTATTCCTCTTCAGATGCAGGACCCTGCCCTTGTCCTTGTTGAACCTCATGAGGTTCCTCTCTGCCCAACTCTCCAGCCTGTCCAGGTCCCTCTGAATGGCAGCAC
>JAVCKT010098182.1:0-10956 GCA_032273925.1 Rhynchotus rufescens
AGTGAAAACAGCCTGTCCCCTTCCTCCCTGCATTCTCCCTTCCTGAACTTATACATATTAATCATATCCCCTCTCAGTCTTCTCTTCTCCAGAGAAAACAGGCCCAGTTCACTCAGCCTGTCTTCATACGAGAGATGTTCCATTCCCTTAATCATCCTAGTTGCTGATGCTCCATCCCCACATTTAACATCTTTGCATTTGGTTTGGTGCGGATCATTGGCTGCTGACTTGGTTGCGTGGTGCAATCTGTGCCCTGTGTTTCTCTGCTCTACTCTCTCCACTAGAAAAAAAATAGCAGAAAAGACATCCCCACACCGAAAGCTACCCCTGAGGGGGTAAGCACTGAGAAGCTGTGCTTGAAGAGCTGCTCGCCTACAGTTCCGGAGCCAACCTCATCCGTAGGTGTTGCCCAGTCAACCTCCTTGTGCCCGTTGCAGAGTGTCGGTGTGCCAGACCGCGACGCCTCGGCCAGCTCCCTGCCCAGGTCTGCGTGCAGCGTCGCGGAGAGCGGCCGCAGCATCTCCACGCAGACAGCGGAGCCAGCCCTGGCACCCTGTGACTTGTGTGCTCGTGCACAAGCCGGCCTCTGGGAGGTCAGCAAAGCCATCGCCAGCATCTGCCAGGGCCAGAACATCCCCTCGGCTCTCAGCAGATTCCATGAGACGCTGGAGGAGACCGTGCGTAGAAGGACCCTCTCTGCAATGGACATGAATTACTGGGCCTCTGAACAAAGCAAGGACCTCTCTCGGATCAGCAAACATCTCCACATGCTGCTGCAGCTGATAAACCCTCTGAAATCAAAGCTGGAAGAAGCAGAGAAACAGAAGGATGATCTGCGGAAGAAGGTGGAGGAATTTACCAAGTTGCTTCAGGAGGAAAAGAAAACCCAAGAAGAGCAGAGGAAGGAGGCTGAGCAGTCCCTGGAAGCAAAGAAGAAAGAGCACCTGGAGGCTGTAGCCAAACTGGAGCGGGACAAGGAGGACCTCCGGAGAGGTACAGCATGATTCTATGATCCCTTCCTGGTACAGTGGGTATTTGCAGGAGAAACACCAATGCCATGAAAAAGTCTTGATCCCACTGCAAAGAGCAGGGTATTTGCCTTGGATTTTGATAAACCCAAATGTCATCAGCAAATGCCTGTTCCCTTTAGAGTCACTCCTCAGCTTGCAGGTGTTTTTCTCCATAGTCCTGTGGCTGAGAGACCCACAGAGAAGCCTTGCTGTGGGTTTTCCTTTATCATGGAAATCGCCCCTTCATCCATCCCTTGACAGAAACTGTTAGCAGTTGCCCCTGGAGCAGATGAGGGGTGGTGTGCTGGGACCACTGCTTTTCGTGCAGTTTGCTTTGCTGAACCCCTGCACCCGCACTCCTTAGGGTGTCATTCCCACCCCACTGCAGACTTCACAGGGCTCTCCATGGCCGCTCGCTGCACAGCAGCTGGTGCCTGGTCCCTGCTGTGAGGCCCTGGACAGTGGAAGCTCCTCGTCTGCATCCTTTCACTGACTTCTCTCTGCTGAAGCAGGGCATGCTACTGTTACTGGAGGAGGAATTCCTCCTTATTTTGGTTTTGTTGAAAAACTATGAAAAGTTTAGCCGAGTTTTCTCACTGATTTAGGAGCTGCTCTGCTGGAAGAGCGAATCTCTACCTTAAAGGAAGCACTAGCTGCTAAGCAAGCCACTCTGCAGGAGCTGGGTAAGGATCATTCAGGTGTCATCCAGCTAGCAGATCTCATCCAGATATCTTACTCTCATATCATGCTTCTTTTACAAATATATAACTCTGCACTGTCCTGAAATCACTCATGCTTAGTGCTGGTGGGAATGAGAGCTGAACTGTAACAGTGGGTAGATGGCCTCTGTCGTTATGTTGGTTCAAAATTATCTAGTCAGAGTGGGACAGATGGGGACAGGAACAAGGTCCCCAGCTCTTCACACCCACATAGATCAGAGAGTGTGAAGGCGGCGGCGGGGAAGGGGGTGACTGGTGTCTTGTGGGGCTGGAAAGAAGCTGTGCAGCAGTGGGATCCATGCTGGTCATGCCAAGTCCTGCTGCTGCCCCGTCATGCTCAAGAGCAGGAGCTCTACCAGCCAGCCAGGCAGCTGTAGGAGGAGACCTGTGTCTGCAGGAGGAGGAGTGAGGGCTCTAGGCCTTTACTGTGCACCTTTGCAGCTAGATGTGCCAAGCCCTCCTATCAGACCTGCCTCATCCCCTCATCAGGGCCTGTTGAGAGTGAAGGGCCCCATAAAGGCACCTTTTCTCTTGGAGCTTCTCCCCCTCCTGCCCAGCTTGGGCTGAAGGACACGTGTCTCCCCAGAGGTGACAAAGAAGACCCTGCTGGAAGACATGAGAACCAAGCTGGTGGCCAAGAGCCAGGTGCTGGAGCTGCAGGAGAAGGTGCAGCTGCTCAGTGGCCAGCAGGAGGGCATGGCCCAGGAGCTGAGCGCCGTCACCACCCAGCTCGAGAAGGAGAAGGCCAAAGTGGAGAGCATGCTGAGGCACAAGGAGGTATGACCAGGCCCGCTGCTCCTGCTGCTCTCCCCCACTTTGGAGCTGCTCTGGCACCAACCACTTGCCTGCTCTGTCCCTCCCACCATCCCAGTCCTCCTGCCATGCCACACGCTCACATTGCCTGGAACAGGCTGACCATGGGCCAGCTCCTGCTCCCCTGACCTTAAACCAGGCTGCAGGTGGAGAAGGTGAACAGAGCCCACTCATGGTCCTGGTCGGTGGCCACCCTCAGCCAGCTCTGCCCAGCAGTGCTGCACTTTGGCTGAGCCCCTCTTGCCCAGTGCCACCTTGGCTTAGGACTGACCTTCCCCAGTACCACTTCACTGCCTGCTTAGCTGCTGCCACAAGCTGTTGTCTTCTTGTTTTCATGTGCCACTTCCACGTGCTCCCAGGTTGAAATGGTTGCTGCCAGGTTACTTGTCTGGGAGCAGTGGTCACTTACATATTTACCTGTTCCATGTAGTCCCTCCAGGCCAAGCAGAGCACCCTGCTGCAGCAGCTGGACAGCCTGGACCAGGAGTGCGAGGAGCTCCGCGCCAGCCTGGCAGAAGCCGAGGAGGACAAGGCCAGACTGGCAGAGCAGCTGAAGGACAACCAGGACAAGTGGGAGGAGAGCAAGAGTCACCTAGAGACACAGCAGGTCAGCACTAGCACCCAGCTTCCAGGAGCAGGGCACCCCTTCCTGGGCCAGGGGGCTGGAGTGAGACACAGCTCTGCTGAGGGAGCGTCAAGAGCCACCCACTGCCCTGTCCTGTTCTCCATGCATTGCTAGGGGCTTCTCAGCAGGGTTCCTCAGGGACCACACGTGACATTGCCCTGGCTGTAGCCAGGTGACCATCTCCACCCAGCAACCACCATGGCGAGATCTTCCTCAGCCCTTGCACAGACAAATTTTCCACAGGAGGCTACGCAAAGGGGAGCAGTAGGGACCAGCTCCTCAGTGGGCTTCCCCCCATCTCCAAAGTGCATGTTTCTGAACACACACAATATTTTGTGGTTGGACTTTTGCTCCAAACTCGCACTGGGACCTTTATAGTTAAGAGCACTGCAGCTCATCACACTCCTGTGGGACATCTTCATCCCCCAAGGAGAGGGAGCTTTCCTTGGGAGCTGTATCGAGCTGCATTTTGAGCTCGTGGGCCGCCCTGGATTGCACTGCAGCGGGCATTGAGCGGGTGTTCTGCAAACCTCACGGTCTGTCTGCTCTGCTCTGCAGAAGCTGCTGGACGCTGCGCAGCAGGAGAAGCTGGGCCTGGAGCAGTCCATCTCTGAGCTACGCACGAACGTTTCCAGCCTGGAGGAGATGGTCCAGAAGCTGAAGGAGCGGGAAAGGCTGCTGGTGTCCTTCCCGGAGCTCCATGTCCCCGTTGAGGCTCACTTTGAGAGTAAGGGAGAGGAAGGGGCAGAAGGCAAAAGGCAGCAGCGGAAAAGGCACTCCCACAGCCTCCTTGCCCCACTGCTCCCTTCTCTGGAACGCGTGGGGGATCCTGTTGGCCTCAGACATGTCAATGCTGTTTGAACAGCTCAAGTTGTCCCACTAATATGAGCCAGTTGCAGCTGGGAAGGGTCCAGTTGCTGGGCTGTGACCAATGTGGTCAGTGTTCTTTATATGGCTGTTCCTGAGCTTCCCTGCCTACGCAAAAGTCAGGAGCTCTCTGACTGCATCTGGGCAGGTAAATAGAGCACAGGCTTGGGGGCTGTTTTGTTGCCACCTTGCTCCCTGGCACAGTTTGGGGTCCCAGACACCACCTCCCAGACAGCGCTTTGCTCCTCAGCCTGTGAGGGCCTCTTCCCAGTGCTGGGAGCCATCCTGCTGCAGGACACGGTCTTCCATGGGGGAAAGGCCCAGGGGAGGAAGGAGGGCTGCGCAAGTGGCCCTGGGCAGCGTAGAGGGAGACTCTGCTGCAGGGTGTTTGGTCCTAGTGATGTCCCTAGTGCCATCAGCAAAGGGATGCAGCCCTGGGGAGGCAGTGTGAGCAGTGAGTCTTGCCTGAGCACCACAGCATTGCTGCAGCTCTGTGAGGAATTTGGGAGACGGGAGCTGCCCGTCTCTCCTCCATGTGCTGTCAACACCAGGAGCAAGCAGGCGGAGGGCTGATGTTGGGCTCCTGCTGCAAGGGAGCGTGTTTGATTTGCAGGCACCGGGAACTTCGCTGAGGACATGGAGAAGCAGCTGCAGGCCAACAACATCAGGCTGAGCATCCTGGAGCAGGAGAACGCGCGGCTCCGGGCTGTGCTAGCCAAGGTGAAGGCAGCACCTCAGCAGGGCGTGTTGAAGGTGGGTCTCTCAGCAGAAGGGACAGACACACCGCCCCGTCCTATGTATTCCAGGACCGTTTCAGGTCTCCTGGGCTGCTGATACTGCCTTGGGGAACCTACCTGAGCCTGTGGCAGCTGGGGCTGGTACTGCTGCCTGCACGGGCTGCTCTTGAAGCTGCAGCACCGCTGCGGCTGGCTCAGGGCAGGTACTGGGAGCAGAGCCCCGGCGTGGGCTGCTTGAGCTGCAGGTGCCAGTCCACACCGGAGCTGCTCTCGCTGTGCTGTCCTGCCCCACGTGTGCTGCTGCTGATCCTTAGTGCAGCCCCAGCCCAAGCTCTGGGCAGCGCCTCCGTGCACCCAGGCAGGGCTGGGCTTCTGCTGCTGCCCAGCAGGGCAGCTCTTTGGATGAGGGATTGTCCACAAGCTCCCGAGCCAGCCCTGGCACTTAGAGGTGCTCCCGTTTTTCTACCAGTGGTTTCCCAGCCTGGGCGGAACGTGTCCTGGCTCTGGGGAAGGCCAGGACCTGGGCGGAACGTGTCTCCCAGAGGCCGGTCTCCTGTAGCACAGGCTGTTTTGCGAGCGTGGCAGGAGCTGGTTCCTGGCCACGCTGTGGCTGCTCTTAAGAGACCGCTGCACCCCCAGCAGCTGCTTAGCGATGATTTCCACCCAGAGCCGAGCCCAGAACAGCTGAGCTGGGTGCGGGGAGGTTTTCACCCCCTCTTCTCTTCCCCAGTTTATCCCACAGACCCGGCTGTGGACTCAGCTCAGCAGCCAGCGGGGCTCCGAGGCCGGCACCCCGGATCTCCAGCGGCTGGCACCCGGGTGAGCAGGAACATGAAGATAGGGGCTTCTAAGCTTCCCTCCTCTTCCTCCGCTCCACCCTCTTACCCCGCTCCCCTCTGCAGGCGCCCGAACAGCGAAGGCAGCGGGGATGACACGGGGCCCCGCAGGAGCCACCGGAGGCCTCGGAGCCGGGAGGGGGCAAAGCCGCCCTCGGCAGAGCCCCCGCGCACGGCAGCTCCCTGCCGCCCGCCACCGGGGCAGGGGCAGCGCTGCCCGAGCGCACGGCCTCTCCCCTCACAGCAACCAGGAGCCACCAGAGGTAGCTGCTTAAGAGACTAACCTAGAAGTAAAGCTCTTGATGAGCACCACAGCGCTGCCTCCTCTTCCCTTGGGACCTTGTTAGCTGTTTGTGCAAACATAACGGGATGTTCCCTTGGGCAATCTGGGCCTTTCTTCCCTTCCCCTCTGCTCCCATCTGTGCTGGGTGGGGGGAAAATGAGTAGACTCCTTCAAGCCTTGGGCTTCAGGAGCAGAGGAGCCTCCTCTGCCCTTGCTGCCGTGCAGCACAGCACCCTGTGGGCTGGTGCTACCTGCCCCTGCCCAGCTCCTGCCCAGCTCCATGTGCCGTTACTGCAACTGAGGCAAGGATCAAAGCAGGCAGGGCAGCCCGGAAAGGCAGCGCGTCCAAGGAACGGCAGCAAGGGACCGAGCAGCCCTCGGGAGTCTTGGGAAGCCTTGTGAGGGAAATGTTCCCTGGGAGCGCAGGCCTGGCTCCTACAGTCAGCTACACAGCACGGGGACGTTCCTGGGCACCAGCACTCAGCTGCCCCAGATGGGAAGGTGGAGGAAGCAGCATCAAGTGGATCTGCAGATGTAGAAGGTGACAACGGACACAGAAGGCTGCTCCTTGCTCTGAATTTAATAGCGACGGGTGGCTGTGGACACACGATGCCTCAATCCATCAGCCTCTGGCTGTCACCTGGAACCAGGAGCCATCCAAGGCCCATGGCGAGTTCCCAGGCTCCACGGCACCCCCGTGACTCTGCGCTCAGTCTCTGCAGCTAACTGGTGCTGTCCTCTCTAATAAGTTAGGATAAATAAACGAAGCATTCAACCCCCCCGCCCTCCCGCTGCGAGCAGTGAGGCAACGTGGCGCCCAGCAGCCCCGAGAGCTGCCACCCATGGCAGCCCTGCCGCAGCTCTGGGCACCAGGCTGCTCAGCCGAGCCCTGCGATGGCCACGACTGCCTGGGAGCAGCTCGCTGCAGCCCCGGGCAAATACAAAAGAGACTTAGAAAAGGAGATTACTAGAAGTGGAGAGAGGGAGCAGCTGGGTCAGGGCTCTTCCCTTTAGGGCTATCACACCCTGTCTACAGCCTCGGTTGCCCCTTATGCCCACGGGTGCCCTGCAGCTTCCTTTCCCCACCCCACCGCCCCTAACCCCTGGCACAGACCCTGCAGCCTGCCCGAACGTGTCCCGCAACCTCCTCGATGCAGTCCAAGTGGGGAGAGTGCCAGGATCCTTCTCTCTCCTAACGGGCTGCCAGGATGTGGTGAAGGGCACAGCCCGGCTGAGCCGGAGCAGCAGGGCAGGGCCTCCCACCCGCCCCAGCTTGGCCAACTGCGCTGCCCCCCGCCAGCACAGAGCCCCATGCCTCTCCCTGCCCCCCTCCCTCTCCCTGGCTCTTCCCGGAGCAGCAGCGGATCCATCCCTAGAATGTGTCCATCAGGCCAGCTAGGTGTCTCCGCAGCAGTTCCCTGCAAGCGAGGACAAGGGAGGGCTGTCATGCAGGGATCCTGGGAGCAGACAACAGCCCTTGGCTGGCAGTGACTCCTCCCTGGCCCTCACCCCAGCACAAACATGTTCCCTGGTGACCACAGTGGGACAGCCAGGCTTCCAAGAGGGTTTGGAGGGCCTCAGAGCCCAGCAGAGAACCCCCTTGCTGTGTCTGCCTCTTTGCCTGTTCCCTGAGGTCAGAGGCAGCCCTCTGGGAATGTGTCACGGAGGAGGACATATGGGGCATGGCTACGCATGCTGCCCAGGAGCACAGAGGCTGCAGCCTCTGCTCTTACCCAGGATGTTGTGCTTGCAGAGAGGGCAGGTCTGCTGCAGGAGAAGCCAGGGGTCTACGCAGTCCCGGTGAAACTCGTGGGAACACGGCAGCACCCGCAGCCACTGCAAGGAGAAGCAAGAGGAGACATGAGTGGAACTGAGCAGGGTGCAGCCACCAGGTCAGCAGGGCCACATTTCTGCCCCTGTCACACAGACCAGCCAAGTGTCCCATTTCCCCTATGGGGACATGTCAGTCTCTACAACCTGAGACAAGAAATTCAGCCCCATAGGCAAAAATCAGGCAGCTCTAGGGAAGAGGAACCAAGCGTCAAAGCCTTAACCGAGCAAAGCGATCACACTCACTGGAGTGTGCTGGTCGAGCGCCACGCTGCCCGGCCAGCCCTACCTGGCTCTTGTGGAACTGGTCCAAGCACACGGCACAGCTGTCGATCTCGCAGGCCTGGTTCTGGAGTGGTTTGCCGGGGTGGTATCGTCGGGTTTTCAGGGCTGAGAGGCGCCGCTGAATGTGCTGCTTCAGGTCCAGCTGTGAAGGCAGGGCAGGGGGTCAGGCCCTGGCTGCATCTCTCCAGTGCAAGGAGAAGAGCAGAGGATTCTGTCCCACCTCGGTATCCTGCTCCAACAGGCCTTGCCGAGACTGCCGCTGTGCCTGCACGATCACTCCCGTGCAGAGCAGCAGGGCAATGAGCAGGATGGTGTTCCAGAGCTGCTGGAGGTACTTCTGAAGCAACGGCATGGAGAGGCGGTTAGGGACATGGGTCTGGGCAGGAAATCCCTCCATTCACCTCCAGCCCCACTAGAGTCCCTGCCCCTGAGGAGCTCCACGCTCCTCTGACAGCTACAGTGATGCCAGGGACACTTGTTCTGCCCTCCCCAGCTCCACGGCAGTCACTGGGAGCCGTGTGCTCAGCACCTTCCACACAAACAGCCCCGGCCACACGGGGAGCCCTGGCAGGAGCCGCTCACCCACCTGGACCTGCGAGCTGTTCTCTCCCGTGCAGATGACTCCCTGCCACTCTCCATAGAGGCCGCCTCGGGAGAGACCACAGGTCGACCACAGGGTGAGAGTCACTCCCTGCAAGGCAGGACACAGCATTGCCCGGCAGCCCGTGTCAGATCCCAGCACGGCGCGTGTGCCGCGGCAGGCTGAGAGCTCTGCAACCCTGCGCCTCAGGTGCACAAGCCAGAGCCTCCAAGCCCTGTCCAGAGCACCCGCAAGCCCAGGCACCCTGTGAGCTCGGCGTGGACAAGCAGGGGCGCAAGGGGGAAGGAGCCTGCAGCTGAGAAGTGAAAGCAAGAGGGCATGAGTGCCCTCAGATCTGAGATGAAGGGCAGCAGGATCTCTGCCCAGGGGTGGGAGGGAAAGGAGGAGATGAAGAGTGACTGGAGAGGTGAGGAAGAACTGCGGGTGGCAAAGCACTGCATTGGCAGGTGCCTGGCTCCAACCACTTGCAGGACGTGGAGCAAGGCAGTGGGGAAACCGAGGCACGGCTTCAGCAGCCTCTGCAGGTGTTAGTGCTCCCACCGTCAGCGGAGCTGTCAGCTAGGGACAAGCACAACAGCTCGGCTGGGCACGGCCGTGCCCCCGCACTCGCTACGCACCAGGTTCTCCAGCAGCACTGCCTGATACGTGATCTTTGCTGTGGCCCGGAGCCCCCTGTTAACAGAAGGTGTGAAGAACATCAGTGCTGCAGGCGCGGGGGGAGCCGTCCCTGCGCGGCCCCAGCACGGAGCCCCGCGCAAGGGGGCCAGTCGCGAGCCACGGCTGCGTGCAGGGACGACCACACACGGGTGGGCGGCAGCCAGAGGCTCCCGCTCGCCGGCCGTGCCCGGCTCTCCGAGCGCGGGGCAGGGGGCACCTCGCAGCGCCCGGCCTCTCCGCTGCGCCGGCTCAGCGCCACAGCTCCAGCCCTCCCAGCCTCCGCGGCCGAAGGCACCCGCGGTCCAGGACGGTGCCTTCCCGCTCTCTCACTCCAGGACACAGGTGACAGCATCTGCCCCAGTCCTCATGCTGCAGGTGATGAGGATAAACACAGACAGCCTGGCTCATTTACACTAAGAGACAGTCTTAAAAGACATGGCCCGGAGACTATCAGCTCCTGAAGCTCTGTGGGAGCCCCTGGAAGAGCACAGTTCCCAGGGAAGCAGTGGCTTCAACTCAAACCTTCTCTGGAAACACATGTCTGGGGCTCAGCCTCCACCTCCCCGTGCAGCAACGGGGCACGTGCTGGGTGCCTGAGCTGCATCCCTTGTGCCTGCTCCCTCCAGACAAGGGATCTGATGCTCACAAGCACCAGCCATCCTGTGCTACCCCTTCCGCAGCTGCAGTACAAACACAAGTCTGCAACAAGGTGCCCTACCGTAGCAGCGCTCCCAGCAGCTTGGTGACGTTGTCCGAGGACTGGATCACGATCACAGGCTTGGAAAGAAGCTGGGACACATCCAGCTGTATTGGAGGGAAAAGCGACAGCTGTGAGCAGGGCCGCCGGCCTGGCCGCACCACCGCGGGGCCGGGTCAGCCACCCGGCCTCTCCCACCTCTCGGATGGCGTTCTGGTTCAGCGCCAGGATGAGCAGCGCCGATGCCCCCAGCACCAGGGCTCGCTTCATCTGCGGAGAGAAAGGGCACGGAGCTCGCGCTGCCTCGGGCAGCGGGGCACGCGGCTGCACGACACCCAGCTGTCCCTGCGCAGCGGGGAGCTGCGGGGCTGCTTCAAGGGGCCGCGTTTTTGTCCCTGCAGCCAGAGGTGCAGAGAGCCGGGGTCCCGAGACTGGCGGGGCCCGGCAATGAGGCGCTGGCACTGCTGGAGCCGCTGGGATCACCCCCCCCGCCCAGCAATCCGGGGCAAACACGGAGCCCTTGGCACCTGGTGCGGATGCGCCCCGGGCATCTGGTTTGGAAGCGGCCCAGGCACCGGTGCGGAAGTGGTCCGGGCACTGGTGCGGATGCACCAGGGGCATCTGGTGTGGAAGCGGCCTGGGCACCCGGTGCGGATGCGCCCCAGGCACCGGTGCAGAAGCGGCCCAGGCACCGGTGCGGATGCGCCAGGGGCACCGGTGCGGAAGCGGCCCGGGCAGCGCCCCGGGGTGCCGCGGGCTGCACCCCACCTTGCTGACCACGGCGGCGGTGAAGGACTCCTCGGCGGCGCCGGGGCGCTGCGCCCGCTCCTCGCCCACGGGCAGCACGCCGATCCAGCTGGTGTCATCGGCGAGCGCGGGCTCCGCGTCGCCCACCTGCGGGCACCGCAGCGCTGCTGGGCACGGAGCCGCGCGCAGCGCCGGCGCGCGGAGCTCCCGGCACCCGAGGGCGCCCGCGGGCACCGGGGCGCTGCCGCC